>VZTL01015887.1:20190-62346 GCA_013400535.1 Scopus umbretta
ACATCCTGAAACCCAAGTTGTGAACTCACTTGTCAAATTTGCAAATTGGATGAACTGATTGGGATATGCCTCTACTGTTTATCTTTGTGGATCTTTGCTTTCAACCTTGTGAAAATAGCCCTCAAAAATTTGTATGGGTGCTAAATGTCCCTGCAGCTAGGGGGAACCATGTACGTGCAACTTTATTTTAGATTTCCTGCACCTCATTCCCCACTTGCTTCAGGAAAAACACTTTGGACCAACCCGCCTGGTACCCAGAAGATGTATGCTTGCTTTGTAATCCCTCTTCCACAGAACTAGCCCTGCCTTTTCTAGATCACTTCTCCTGTCTTCAAGATGCATGTGAGTTTTCTGCAGGAGATGACAATATGACAAGCTCTCAGCTTCTTGTAAATAACAAATTTCCATTGTGATTGAAGATGAAGGACAGAAGAGAAATGAGTAATTTTCTTTCCTTGACATTATAATACCTTACAGCAAATATCCCTCTACCAGGGTTTTTGTTTAGATTTGTGCTTTTGTCAAAATTAAGACAAAGTGAACCTAGCCTCAGCGACCTCAGAGAGACAACAGGAGGTATGTGGATGTAGAGGTGGGGAGAGGATGCTAAAGCAGTAAGAATTAGTCGAAAAATACCACGGGCATTTCAACTCCACACTATTAATTTTGAGTAGACTGTGGTTTCAGGATTTTAAAACATACAGTTGAAATCGACAATATGAGGAGAATATTCTACAAAGAAAAGACATGAAGCAGAAAGAAGTCCTTTGGGAATGCTCAGGTTGGTTAAAAAGATGAGGGGGAAAAGGGGACCAAAGTAAAGAAAGAGAAGGAGCCAGGTAAAACAGAGAACGAGAAAGGAGGAGATACTTGAGACTGATTTGCTCAGAGAGGATCAGAGAGATCTAATGAAAACCCAACTATAGGTAAAGCAGCAGGCATGACTGAGCCAGCGAGGCAGCTGTGAGTGTTTGAGCCCAGAGTTCTTATTTCCTAGGCCTGTTTTTTTAACAATAAAACTATTTCCTACATTACTCAATCATCCGTGACTTTGTATACTTTTGATGCCATCGCAATTGTGATATTTTACTGCTTTTTCAAAACCAAACAAGAACTCAGGCATCTAGAGAGGTTTAGAAGTACGAGTGGGAAGCCTTCCTCACCTCAGTACATTTTGATGGCTGCTAAGCAGATAAGATAAGATGCAGTCAAATGTCTCATGTTATTTTATTAAACATAACCACAAAGAAGAAGTATGTGGAGACATGTGATTCTGTATGATCAGACAGTAAATATCCAAATTTATTTTTATGACTACAGATAAATTGGAAACTTCAGATACACAATAAGAAAAACCATAAGATGTTGCACCTATGTATTGGCTTTAGAATCAGATTTCAGCCACAGCAGTAAAGAAAATGATTGGTTTCCCTCACATGGCTACTGAAGCCTGCAACTGCTCAGAACTACCCAGAGCAGAGCTGTTTGGGCATAGGGCAGAGCAAGGATGCAAGATTTTGCTGCTAATATTAAGAGCATTAGGAGAAGCAATCAATGCAGTCTCTGGGGGGCAGCACACTACCACCTCCTGTGCCTGGATGTCACAGCCACTTTGACTTCACACCTCACCTTGGAAGAATAATTGCTTCTACTGCTAAGATTTCAGAAAACTTGGGTTTGATTTTACTAGTACCTTGCATTTACGTTTAGACACTGATTATAGGACTATGTTACTTAAAATCTTATGACTTTGCAAACATTACCAGTTTTATGCATGCTCAGCAATATCAGTTTAATTCTTCTGTTATGCTCTTGTTTCCTGTGGTTGCCCTCTGGTATAAAATTTCATAAAATTACCCTGATCAAAAATGGTTCTGGTTATTTTTCTTCTGCTTCCTTCCGGATCATTTCCGTTACTCTAATGGGTCCTGACATGTGGAAAAGCAGTCCTTTAGAAAGGATGCTTTTCTTTTTTTACTTCTTGCCAAATGGTTTCTGTATTGAGTGTTATGGGATTTCTTGTGCACCCATTACTGGAATCCCAGAGGGGTAGCTTATCTGCTTGACACTCCGTAAACCCAATTAGAATCAAACAGGTCTATGGGATTCCCAGTGCATATTTCTTCCTATGGTATTACCAGTAATTGAGAACTGTGCAATGCATAAGGAAGAATCCAGGGGCTAATTTAAGTCAGAATTTTCTTTGCTTACCAACTGTTGTGTGCTATAACTGAAAGTGAGAACAGGAGAGTAAAGAAGAGAATTTCTCTTTATCCTTCAATAGGTTCCACAGTAAAAACATCCTGCTATAAAATAGTAAATGGCACTCTCTTTGTAGCTAGCAGATGTTTCTTCAGCTATTAATTATGGTTCTCAAAGCTGAAAATGAACACATGTGAGTGCCCCCTTTCATTGATAATTCATATGCCCAATAGGATAGGTTTTTCAGGAGAGTTTCAAGATAAATTTAAAACTTTGCAAATTCCAGTGGAATTTGATTAATTGGTTATGGCTGAATACAAATTTCAAGGTGATAGGGAGCATTCATAAAAACAACAAGGAGAAAACTTAATCTATTTGTAATCGGTAACCAAGACTCCCACCAAGAGTATATAAACCTACATTCAGGTCTCCTTGTTTGATTCAGAAAAGAGGTTGCAATCCAGATCTCCTACATCCCAATAGAATACTTCAATGAGCAAGTCAAAAATGTGTGTTTTAGAGTAGAAATCTGTGTCCTGCTTAATCTTCATTTTGTGTGTGTGTGTTACAAAGTATTTTAAGTATCTATGGGGCATAGAAGAGAGAGATTACCAGTTCAATCACAGTTCAGGGAGACTTGTGTTTCAGTCCCTGTTCTTGGATACCGAATTTTTTATTTTTAATATGAAGCAAGGTGGCTCCAGCTGGAATGGCCAGAGTGTCTAATGGGTTCTTTGGGGACTTCTTTAAGGGACTGCTTTTGTGAAACAGGTAAATCTTAGTTCTAAGGTTGTGCTCTGAATCGCATCGAGAGAGGCTGAATTGTTAGTGCAGTTGTCCTCCTCAGTGTTGAAACACAGTGCTGGAGCACTACCACAGTCTCCTTTTCAGGTTTCTGGAACATTTTGAAATGTTGGCTTTAATCAAAAGCATGCATACAAATTTAACAGTGCGTGCAAGTACCAAGTGATAGATATACAAATAGAGGCTTAATTTTTCAAATGGGTACTGAATGAAATGTTTGCTTAGACTTACTAGCAACTGTGGTGTGGCCTAAACTATACAAAAAAAAATAATCCAAAGAAAATGGAAGAGAAAGTGCTGAAACTTGATTCATCTTGTCTAGTCCCAGAAGGATGATGTGAACTTTCTTGGGATGCTAGAAAGCCTTGATGGCTTCTGTAAGTTTGCGAAGGGCACAGTGCTTATTAATTGCTGTTGTCAGAAAGTGAGAAAGATGAGAGGGGCATAAGACACTGTCATCTTGAACAAATGGAAGACAATAATTCTTTGCATAGCATTTTATTAAAAGTCCATCATTTCTGCAAGCTCAAACAACACTGAAGATGCTAATTTGCAACACATAATCTGGGAAAACAAACAATGAATCATGTTAACTAGCAGTTAAGATAGAGAGACTGATAGTGCTACTAGCTAAGATAGCTTCTGCATAACACTTAGCCCTTCTGCTAGTCATACTGCATGTCTTGGGAGAGCTCAAATCCCCATGCTTTGTTTCTTCAGGACCTTCAATAGAGAAATCTTTCTCTTTAAACAGCTGCAACATCCTCCTTCCTGGCTTCCCAGACACATCATTGTGTCCCTCTAGTCCATAATAAGTTCTTCTAAGTCATCTTTCACATCAATTTTAAATCACCACTGTGCCCTCTGAATTCTTTATGAGGTTCATAACTTGGGTGCTGGAAATTGCCCAATACACTAATGTATTAAAGTATTTGCACATACAGCTCAGCTATTGAATATTGCTCCCTAAAATTATGCCTATTCTACTATTTTTGTATGAAACACAGAAGAAATTGTCTAGAATATGTGTCTTCAGCATAAGCATTTAATATGTTGTACTGCACTGAACACTGAGTTCTGTTTTGTGCAAGAAGAAAAGTCCCTCTTTAATACATGAAAGCTACAGAGATTTTGTTTAGAAAATGTGATGGACTCAGAATTATTATTTTCTTTTTAAAAATGCATTTAAATATGAAAAATAGTTGAAAATAATTAAATATTGGGTCAGGTAAAAAGTTTCTGCATCTTTTCTTTTGCTGTGAATCACTATAATATCCCTTCTGTTATGAGGGCAAGAAAAAATAAAAAATGAAGTGTGCTTTTAAAAATATATTTTATCTGGGAGTACAAGCACTAAAATCCCCCATGTAAAAGCCCTTTTTCAGTTGTGGAAATTTTCAGTTTCTCATGGTCTGCTATAGCATCTATTATTTTCTTTTAAGAACAAATTCTTTAAAGGCTATGCTATAACTATAAGCTTCAATATTGTTCCATGGAACAGATACAGGTCTCTCAACTTGGCCTCGACAATTATATTTGCCTAATCAGAATCTCATGATTATTAGCTTGTGTTATTCCAGGCCAGTATGTACAGCCTTTGAATATGGAAAAAATAAAGCATATAACCATACCCTAGATATCTTCATATATTCGGATCTATTTCGAGTGTGACTTACCCTGATTTTCCAAGGTTTTATAAAGCCTGATTTTTAGAATGGTTACAGTTCAGCCCTGTAATGGTTTTACCTCAAGTCATCACTGCATACATCTCCATGTCAGCTCCATCTTCCTGTAGTTTTTATCTGACAATAAACACTGATCTCTGTTCTTGGGTTCCAGAGGGAAGTCCAATGCATGTAGGTTTACTTATAAGTTGCAATATGAAATCCTATGTTTAAACATAACAGTGAAGTGAGGACAAATACTATGGAAATTAGGCTTTTATAAATCTAGACCATGACATCTCCTTGTTGCTCAGCACCAATCTTGGGAATAGAACTATTTTTATCCAGAAGTAATTTTTACACATGTGGTCTATGGTTATAAACCATCTTTAAGAGTATGTTGAGAGAGGACTTAGCATTACGAAAGCAGGCATATAGTAAAAAAGATATTTGTAGAACATGTCAGAGAACAGAAGAAGGATGTATAAGGGGTCAAAAGCTAGACTAGCAGTGTGAGGGAAGCATGAAAATAGGGCTAGAGAGGGTTTAGAAAGAGGAATAGGCAGCTGAGAACCTGGGAGTGCCAGACAGTAATCATTATTGCAGGTAATTCAGCAGGGGGTAGGTAGGTAGCTTTCCTGGAAAAGAGTTTGTGATGCCAGGCTCGATTGCAGTGGAAATCAGAGCAAGCGGGTTAAAACAAAAGTAGTAATCTTGGTTAAAGTAGGATGGCAACAAATAAATTTCTTACTGAACTGACAGCTTTTCAAAGACTAAACAGAACTGTCCATGAAACAAAAATCCTTCTGAATGCTAAACAGCCATTAAAGGCAATTATTTTTGCAAACAAACCCACAAAACAAAGTTCCTTGATCGCCTCAAACTGCTGTTTGCTGTTTTGTGCAACACACAAATGCTGTTTTTAATAAACAGCCTGCCAGGAGGGAGAGCCCCAGAAAATGAACATAAAAGATTCAGACATAAGCGTGGTCATTGCAAGGTTTTTCCAACCTGAGACTTTGCTAACCTAACTAGTTTGTGTTCCAGCTTGGCTCTGGCTCACAGTCACAGCTTGGCCCAGGTTTGGGAGATGCAAGTCATGAAAGGCTGCATAGAATAGTTTGGGGCAGATGCCTATGTACAGTTGTATCAGTATCGCAGTTGTATTTAGTATCGTACACCTTGTATGAGACCCAGAGTTTTATTTTAAACAGGGGGTTGGTTGTCTTCCTTGCCACGCTGACACATCTCCTGTTGAGAAGCCAAAGCGATGGATGCTGCTGTAAGCTCTGGTACCCGACACAACTCCTGCTGGGGGCATGTGATAGAGGAAACTGTCAGCAAAATGTAAGCCCAGGGTGCCCACAACTCTGAGCCCTGGGAAAGGTGTCCTTAGCCAGTTGGGGGCGTCTAGAAAGAACTGGTGCTTCACGTTTCAGTGGAGACGTAAGAGTGACTTTGTGTCAGGTATAAGCTCATGCTTGAATTTAAAATTGCCAATCAGTCACAACCAATATACAAGCAAAAATCTGGGTTCCACTATGGACTTGAGATGAGCTTCCAAGAGGAGGCATAAGGAGAATTTTGCTTCAGGTGTACTGGGTCCTAGCTCAACAGCACACCTATGTGCAGCATGGCTGAGTACAGCGCTCCTGGCCCAGTAGCAAGGCATATGTTATTTGCAGCAGGACAAAATCCTTCAGAAGGCGGCCGTCAAATCAAATGCCATAAAGACAGACAGCTTGGATTCTGGTTTCTGCCATCCCCATACTGGCAAGTCCCTGCCATATTCACTGGTGCTGCATGGGCACAAGGGCAGCGGCATGGAGCTGGCTGGGGGAAAGCAACAGGGTTTGCCCTCCTGTCTCTCCTGGCTTCCTATAGGCGATGAAGTCATAGCCTAAAGACTCTTTCTACAGACCAGTTTTGGTGGGGGGACAGGCTCAAACACAGCAGCCTTGTAGGCTTCCAGCAAGGAACTTCTAGCAAGCCTTGTGGCACTCTCATCATGTAAGGAAAGAAAGTTAATGTATTTTTTTCACACAATGTTCTGTGGTTATTTAGAGAATGTAAGTTGATGTGGCATGCTTTATCTTCACTCTAGTCTTTTGTTTGTGGTATATTTCCTCATATGCCTGACTGTGGTTGTAAAGAAGTGCAAAGGTCAGTGTTTCTCCACAAACCCCAAGTTCAGAGCTCTTCTGTATCTCTGAGAGTTTCTTTTGGAAAGTAATGGCTGAAATGGGCTCATAGACTAGGGTGATGTAACCTGTCCCTCTTGGCAGCTTCTTAAGTTTCCAAGGGGTGTTTCTGAGCTTTAAAATAAAGCTGTAAAACTGGGGAGAACAAAACTGTTGTAATTATGTTGGGAAAAGCTTAAGCAGCCTGTTTCCTGGGACAAGGAATAACCATAATCAAATTCTGTGATTCAGGGTTTGGGGAGGAAAAATAAAAGTGAGATGCCGAAGCCACAAGGAGCCAAGAGTCCACTGGTGAAGCCTTTCTTTGGGACAAGGACCCTGGGTGGATTTGGTATGTCACTGCCTCCCTGTGTGGCTCAGGTGGGGTGGCAGAGCAGCACCAGCACCAGCAGACCAGGTCCTCCGGAGGAGCACGGGGTCAGGAGCACCTGGAGGAGGACAAGGTGAGGACAATTGCTGGGTACTCTGCTGGGGCGGTGGTGTTGCCTGTTGTAAATGGTTGGTATATGTTTTTTCTTTTCCTTCTTTTCCAGTTAAACAAAGTCTATTTAAGCCCACATGCCCCACTCTCTGCTTGGTAGTGGAGAAGGATTGTTCAGAATCCAAATGGTCCAGGTCAGGATGATATCTGATGAATTTTCCCTTGTTTCCTTAGTTGCACTCTGCCCCTGCAGTCGTGTTAGCAACTATTCCTGGGTTTGTAAATTTAGTGAGATTTGGAAACTAAAGAAGACTCTGTTTTTGAGTGGAAACACAGCTATTGAGCTCACCTCCTGCCCGGCCCCAACAGATTTGCATCAGTGCAGCCGCCAAGAAGAAGTGGGCTGGGGTGAGCCTGCGAGATGCAGAAGGGGCTCCATGTGGCACCGCTGCTGTCTGTTGAGCATTGGCCTTTGTGTGCCAGGTTTCTGTGGAAGGAAGAGCGAGGCAGGCTTGTTTTAAGTGTTTTACTGATTTAGAGATTGAACCTGGCCCTTGTGGCTGCCAGGCAGCAGTGCCAAAAAGGATTACAGTGGAAACTGAAAGACCTCCTGAGAGGGCTTTAGTTGTCCTGTGAGCGCAGTGGGAGTGAGGCAGTGGATACCTGCCGTAAACCCAGTGCGAGAGGTATTTGTTCCACCTGTGCTACACTTTGAGGATGGAAGAGTCTGGATTTCCTCTCTGATTTACTGCTCTGTAGTAGTGATGGGAGATGTTTTGCCTGTTACGCTCTTTGATCTGTTCTGAGTCATTAGGTGCTGCCTGCTGAATCACCAGTATAAATTTCTTTTTTATGACTGTAACCCTAAATTTTTCCATCTAACTCTATTTGATTTAACTTGTTGAACCGTTATTGAATTTGTGCTATGTAAACATCTATCTGTGTGACTCAAAACTGACAGAAGAGAAATCAATTAGGGTAGGAAGAAAAACCATACTTGAGAAGTCTTGAAGGACACTCAACTATATTTAATATCCATTGTGGGCAGGGAAGCTTCTATAAGGTGACTGTTCCCTGACATTGGGAGTGTATTTACCATTAAATCATAATTGGACTACAAGATTGCATTTTATTATCCAGAACTGTTAAAATGTAGAAAGGTTTTATTTCTACTGCAGGTCAGAAAGGTGTAAGAGTAGGTTGTACATATTTGAACATTTATATCTCGAGAACAGTGGATAACGAGTATATTTTAAATACTTTTCTTCTGAATAATATATTGAAGCCAAACAGTACTATACTAGGTTCATCTGTATTCACAAAAGGGCTGTATGTTTACTTGAAGCTTTGAATTTGCATGGCATATATCCTATGCAGCCTTATAGAAGAAATATTTCCATTTTAGAATTCAACTTTTGTAACCTTTGGCAACATGTAGTATCAATGGCTCTTTGTTGTTTAAAAAAAGTGAAACTGTAAGCTATCCACAAGGATATGCAGGGCATTGCTATAGCAACACAGCCTCCCTTCCAGCACCAAGAGAGAAGTCATGAATAAAAGATGGGGTTCTAAAGACAACAAAATAGAAAAGGTTGTTTCAACCCTTCTAATACCTGACATTTGCAGTTATTTTGTTAAATGCAAACCAAAAAAACTGTTGGGAAAGGGCATGCCTTTGCTGAAAGTATGCATTTATATACTGGGAATGTCACCAAGCAGATATACACTTTTTGCATCTATCAGCTTAGAAAAATAGAAATCCATAGCAGAAGCCAACAGTATGCAATTTCTTCAAATGTCTATATATACATACAGGAAATAATCGTCTTAACTTTCTATCTGATCTGAAAAAAACAGTGGACGTTTGCTATCTGAATTATAATGAAAATATAATTTTGGAAAAACACCACTCATTTTCTGGTCCATACTTGAATTTTTAAAAAATTGAGATGGAAATTGTCCTTCAGAAAAGGAAAGATTCTCAGCCTCAACAAATCCATATTTTCTTTCAGCTATACGGAGATTATAATGAAAGTAAAGCTCAATCTCATTTTCTTCTGTGCTCTGCTCCACTTTCCAGCCCTTTGTGTTTTTCGTGGAAATGTTTTAATTAATGAATTAACTGTGAGGCATAAGAACAGCAGTATGGTTTGAAAGGTTCTTTATAAAAATGCATGTTATTTGTTACTGCATTTGAATTCAGATTAAATCCAGGGAGGAGTACAGGATCATTTTCTGTCTATGGTCTTGTTTACAAAAAGATGGTTTTAAAAAATATTGTCGCTTTAGAAAAAAAAATAGATTCCTCATAAAGCACTGTATATGAAAAGTAGATAAAAGTATGAAGAAAGACTGTAGAACAACATTGCTCCTCACCATTAGAAAACCCAATTCATTGTTATTCTTTCTTTTTATTTTTCTTTTTTTTCCCCTCATTCCAATCCAGTCACTTTCCTGCACTTTGAGGTATGGCAAGCAGATGATTTCTCCTTCCAGAGAACCTGAGAAATGCTTTGATCAATTTTATAGTCTTTAAACGTGGTGTGAATTGTCCTTGGGCTTGCCAAAAAAAAAAAAAAAAAAAAGATGTTTTGGGGGGATCTTGTTGGTGAGATAAGCCACCTTTTGCACCTGTGCTGCTGCAGAGATGTTGGTCATTGTCATTGCTCAAAATCCACTTTATTCTGCCTGGTAGTTTTACAGCATGTCACACATGTTGGCACTGAAAGCCTTGCCCTTGGGAAGACTCACAGCTCTTTCACAGCCCTGGACACCAAAGCACTGAAGTTATTCTTGAAGACTTGTAGCTTAGTGGTGATGAGCAATGGTGTTAAGCTTTTCAGGTGAGGATTTGAGAGGCAGGGTTCTCCTTACTGGCTTCAGTTGTTAGATTCACAATGTAGTCGTCAGAGTGATGAGTGGTGCTGCTTAGGTCATGCAGTAGTCAACCGCCACTAAACAGCCCTCTTCTCTATAACAGGCACCTCGTCTGAAATCTCATTGACTTTCGTTTCATACAGTTTTGACATTTACTGGCTCTGGTCACTGACTGGGATTTTGGTTCATTTATCAGTGTCTGTGGGAAACAGATAACAAGCAAAATCCATTTCTCTGTCTCCCTGCAGAATTCTGGTTTGGTGCAAGAGACCTGCTGTAAGGCAAACCGGAATGGAAAAGGATGTATATGTATTTAATTATTTTGGAAATATTCAGCCCATAAATTTGCTCCAGTTTGGACATCTCAGGACATCTCCTATTTTCATAAAACTTCTAAAAGATGTGGTTTTCCAAAGAAACATCTCACCATCTTCTATCACAGATGGTCTTCACCTACACGATTGAAGTTTTTCTAAATGAAGAGAGGTACCTCCCACCCAGCTTTGTTCAGCAATACTGCTATGTGATAGTATTACCCTGCACGAAGAGGGAAAAGGGAAAGGCAAAATATCACTGACAGGGTTGGAGGGGGGAATTAAAATCTGCAGTTGTTAGCAGAATGTTATTCTGACAAGAAAAGTTGTACAGTATTGTTGCCGCAAATAGTTAACGACGTGATCCCATGCCAGTTGTTAAGGGTATTTTAATATCCTTTTTAATGCAATTTCATAATGATTCCCTTTTCTAGTCCTTCAGGTGATGGGTATGCTCAGACAAAGGGCAACCATTTCACTTTCTCTTTGTCTATTTGACCAAACCTGTAGTTACGTAATCCCACTCTGCCATGTTAGAGCTCTTTGGTGTTTGGACAGCAACTTTAAGTTCCCCTGAGGATATTTCCTTGCTATCATTGTCAAAATTATCCTGTTTTGACTATGCTGTCAAGATTTAATTTTGTTTCAGGCGGATGTCTGTCTAATATGCATTAAAAATGATCTGTTTGTTTTTAATTCAGGGATAATGAGAATGCTTTTGTGTCCATCTTCTATTGTTCCATTATAACTGCAACTAAAGTTGCTTGTGCCTTTTTCGTGACTTGTTACAGGGAGATATAGCTCCTTTTTTACTTGCTGTCTTCTTTTTTCTAGCCTGTTTGTCAACACAAGGTCTCTTTACCACTGAGAATGGTCATCACTCTGGTCCCACTGTCTGTGTACCTGAACACCAGGAAAAGATGACATGAACTACCTGTAAGCATTGAGGTTGTCTAAACTGACCCTCTCTCGTACTAGCAATTGCTGCACAAATTGCTTTTGCAACTGTCTTTGTGGGAGAAATGGTTAATGTTCATCAAACCATTCCTCACTGCTACTGAGTGAGCCAGTTTTGTATGTTCCAATAGTGCTCCTTAGCCTGTGGATCACTCTCCTGGTTTTTTTTCAGTAGCCTGCTGTTGAAGGCCCTTATAGGATGTTATATGGTCTACCTTTGATTTATTCCTCATGCTCACTCATTTAATGCTGAGCCTCCTCTTCATGTGGTGTGTGGAGCAGCCGCCTCCTCTCCTGAGTAGCAGGGCTGTGTGTGCCCCATCACTCCACTCGTGACCAGGGCAAGTTTCCTCCTGCCTCCAGCTGGACTTCTAGGTACACCATTGCTTTCTTGTCTGGTTGGATACAATAAGCACATAGCCATCTATATCTGCTTGCATACGGGTAATAATACTCTAAAGAGATTAAAAGATTTTTTTCATAAACATTTTATTAGTGTACTGGAAATTGTGTTGCCACATTCTTTCTGCTTTCAAGGCCTAATAATTTTCACTTCAAACATAAAACACAAAATAAATCCAGAATTAAAGTTTCTGTAGGAAGCATGATGTACTTATCTTTTTTATGTGCCAATGTGAATCTGAAGAGAGGATGGTTACTGCTTATTTGTCATGGCACATGGCTCCATTTGAAGACTCCCTACACAGAAAACATGCCATAGCAAGTAACAGAGTAGCCAAAAATACTGCAACTCAAATGTGCAAACAGACCACATTTGACGTTAAGGCTAGGTGGAACAATGAGGCATAACATGAAATGTAGGGAACATGTATGGATGCTTGTGGCAAAGGTAAATGTGGTGGGGTTGTTTTCTGCTGCATCAGGAGGACAGTTCTTTACCAAAAGCATTCCAAAATAACTGCAAAAAACCATTGTATCAACGTACAGAAAAATGAAACTGTTTTGTCAACATAACAAGAGCTCTAAAAAGAAACTCACTGTGATTATTTAAACAATTAGTAAAGCACTTTATTTACGGCTCTATAAATAACAGGTAATACAGGCCATGCAGTGCATAGCATTGCCTTCACTCCTAATGGCAAGGTGATTACAGTCTAAATAGGCTGGATGAATGTGCAGAGAAGAATGAAGAGAGAACCTGCCTGGCCACGAAAACCCATTGAAAAGGGAATCAGTGGCAATCTAACACTTAAACCAAGAAACAGGCATAAAAAAGGAAGAAATCTTTTCAAGGAGGGTATCACACTTATTCCCCAAGCGTCTAACAACGAATCTTGTCATGGTATTTGCTGTTTAGGATTCAGTTATGACTTTGATGCTTATGAAGGTTACAATTTCATTAAAAAATTAATGGGCCAATTATTCTATTTTTATACATGCATTGGATGGCTTGATTTAATAGTAAATAACAACAATGAAGTAATTCCCAGCAGAATTCATTGTTAGTTTTGTTATTCATTAAAACATTTCTGAAGAAGAAATCTCTTGCTTACAGAAATTTCATTCAGTCTTTCACTTTCAGGAATTTCATGCATTCTTTTTAAAAAAAATATTAAAAATTATATAAATTAGCAACTGTATTATTTTATTCACTTCAGCCAAAATTTAAAAAAGGCACTTTTTAATGTGTTTCTTGATCCAGGGATTTTTTTCTCCCTGAGAAAAGAAAAACATTTTTGCCTAAATGTAGGCAAATCTAGAGTTTCTCAAGCTGATGTACTCCTGGGATACAGGACTTGTCACAAGCTAAGGCAGAATTCTTTTGCAAGAACCTCTTGGTAAAAGAATTGGCAGAGTATGACTGAGAAGGCTTCATGAATGCCTTGCTAGCACTCTGTTAAAAGAACCTCCTCTCCTCATCAACAGTTTTTAATATAATTGAAGACTAAACATATTTAAATTGCAGAAAATGCAGCAAACACCTGTTAGCTTCTGTGAATAGATGTATATTCAGCAACAAAAACTTCCATTCTAATGTTTTACAGCCAGACAAAATCTCTTCAGATCTCCTCAGCTACACAGCCCATTGATTACTCTGTGAGCTAATTACATGCAAGAATGGTAGGGCAGAGTGTGGTCCTTGAAAATGTCATGATGTTGGCAAGAAAAGACATGCAGGAAATTGTCTGATACCTGGAGAACTTACCCAGCTTCTGTCTCAACTGGAACCTGGGTCTGTATTTGTGCCAAGTACTCTGAGGATTCTGTTTTCAAGCATTTCCCTGATGTTAACATGGCTTAATATTCATCAGAGGACATCTTTTTATAAATCTCTCCATGAATTCCATGAAACCGCAAACAAAGTTCAGTGGTGAAATTGTAAAATAGGGTTTGCAAGATAAATAGGGTTTCCACTCTTCCTTTATGGCCCTGCATTTTCCTGGTTGCTGTGCATGACAAGTACCTTTGTTACGGACGAGTGGTCCAGCGTGGCAGATGTGGGAGGAGGAGGTAAGAAACATCACTGAGTTAAAAACCACCCAGCTTTATTTTATTTTCTAACAACATGCTATTGAACAAAACAAATGCAAAATCAGAGAAGAAAAAAGCTAGCACAGTAAGATATCTACTGTTTTCTCTGAACTGCAAACAGGCATAAAGATCCCTAAGCCAATAAGTTTTCTATTCTTATTATTTTCCGACCAGACCATAAAAACACTGTGCTTGGATATAATGGGCACTGAGGTACCAGGGGAAAAGGCATTTATGCCCTGAGTACCCTCTTATGAAAGCTATGGGTGTAAAATAGCTGGGATTGGTTTAGACAGAGGCTATGTCCCAGGCAGCACTGCTATTTGAATGCAAAGAAATAAATCAAGAGGGAAAAGAATCTAAAAATGACAGGAAAAAATCAACAGGGCAAGGTGTAGAGGGAAGAAGAAAATATGTATTAATTTTGAAAAGGGCAGAGGAAAAAAGAGAAAATAATTTTATTTTCTTTTGTTAAAAGTTTGTTGCAAAAATATATTTACATGTAGTTGAAATTATTTTCAGTGTCATGTGTGCATAGTTTTGTGGATGCTTGCCTATACCTTAGATTGTCTGAATTTGATTTCTCTAGAGTTCTGGCATGAGGTGGTTGTGTGCAATATTTTATTATATTTTAAGTGTATTTGAAAGAAAAATATTGCTTTTCCAGTGTGAAGTGCATAGAAGGGGGCTTTGGCTGCAATCCACGTAATTACAAGATGGAAAATTCCTCTTGGCAGTGGCACTGCCATTCTTCAGTTCCTATCATTTAAATTTCAGGCGGTGCTGGAAATTGTTGCTAGTTTCATACTCACTTAAGAAAGTAAGAGCCCTGAACATAGTCTTTAGTCACCTTTATTCATCCTTGAATGCTGTTCAAAATTTGCTTCACGGCACAGTTTTTTTAGACCACTCAATGCACGTTTACTTATATGAACTTCTTTTCCCGCCCACTGTTTCTCACTGTGCTGGGGTGGCCTTAGTGAATTTATCTCGGGGTGAAATGAACAAGGCTTCTCTTCGTTCTGTTCTTGTTTCGGGGGAGCTCACTGAGCTGGGGGAAAAAAAGGTTGTGGGTGACAAAAGAGAGAGAGAAAAAATTATAAAGCACTATCCATATCCCTGAACCAATTAAACTGGGAGATGGGTGATCTGAAGACTCTCTTTGTGCTGAGTTGAGTCATTTGCTGACATTGACTCTTGTTGCAGAACCTCTCAGTAATTTAAAATGTCAAAAAATGCGAGTCAGTATTTATATAAAATTGACATTTTAAAACTTTTGACCCTGTTTTCCTTTTTTTTTTAAAAAAAACACTGAACTGAAACAGTTAAAACACTGTTTTTGAACTAGTTTTCGTCTGTAGCCTTTGTTCTGCTCCAAATTGATCACAAGTGACTTTTGTTGTGTTCATGCATGGGGTAGTGTTTTCAAATAACTTGGGGTCTGCCACAGTCATTGGTAAAACACGGACAGAGAAGATTGGTATTGTCTAGCACTTTATAAAAAAAAATAATTTTGTATGATCAACCAAAAATAAATTTCAATTGAATATCATTATGGCCAGTATAATGTGACTATTACTGCCACACAGAAGAAACATTAGTTCAGTAGTTAATTTTTGGTTATTTTGACCTTTGATATGCTTAAAAACAAGAATGCAGAGGTATTTCTGACAAAAACTTACTGAGCTTTTCACACTATGTGCGAAGAATGAGAACAAATTGCTGACATTGAAATAATTTCTGTGAGGTCACTCACACTGATGGCAACATGCAGAAATTTTTGTTGTTTTAGTAAGAATTTCTTTTATGCTCTTTACTTAACTAGAAAACTGCAATTACCTTTTTTTTGCTTTTGCATCTTTAGTAGTGCAAACAACAATGAACTCTTTGCTCTTTTTTTCATTTCAATAATCTGGAAAACAGCGATTGATGAAACGATAACAAGGTTCTCTTTTCCTTGCAAGATTTTGTATATTCATGTTGAATGATAAAATGCAATGTCTAATCTTTAGCTCAGGCGAAACGTTCTGCAATTTCATGAAAAAGGCAGGCTTAGGTCATATTCACAAACTAAATCATTTTTTAAAACAACAGCATCAAAAAGCCTGGCATAATAGATTCAGATGATCATAATGCAATATTTCACAAATAAGCCAAGACAGCATATGTTTTATTCTACTTTCTTATTTAATGGTAGTGATTGAAATTAGATTTTTTTCTACACACCATACAGCGCACATATCCATCAGTGGTTACAATTCTTAAGGCTGTTATTGTAATCCAGCAACAGATTATTGGAAATTCATAATGAAAATAAAATTCATTTTAGCTTTGCAATTATTTTCTAAAATCATAACGATGATGCAATACTGACCACAGCCTTCTCAAATTTAATATCACTGAAGGCAGAAAAAACACAACTTCTTGCCCATCTCCCCACCATAATATAATTTACAACAAGAAAATTAAGAAACTTTCTCAAAAGAAACTAAGACACAGCCCAAAGGGTAAAATCCTTGTAGGGCACTGTTTAAAGCTACCGGAGACATCTTCCATTGTGAAACTTCTATCCAAATAAGAAAATAGAAAACCTGGCAAGATAATGTAAAACTGTTATGAAACAGGACAAAAATGTTGTTGAGCCTTGACTTGCTAAAGGCATTAGCACAATAACAGCATTTAAAATGCAAAAGTAGAAAGCCTGACTCTGTAGTTTTGACAAAGTGTAATACAAGCATTCAAGAAAGATAAGATTTTAGCAAAAGAAAAAAAAATCCCTAAATGAACCATTTTTATTGTTGTTTACTAAGAAAGAGCAAAAAGAGGCTCGGGGTTTTTTCATACTGGAGCCTTTCTGTGTGGAGAACAATCTAAGAACCTTTGACATAGCTATCATGAAAAAAGTTAGGAACAAATTGATATTTGTATAGTAACAAACCAACAGAAATAAACTGTGTTCGTCTGAGAACTCTAGCAGAAATCAAAACTGATGTGCTGAGCTACTCACTGTGATGGATAAATGTGACTTACATCAGTGTGGATACCTGAGGAGTGGAAAGTGATAGTCATGAAGCCAACTTTTTAAAGAACCTGTGGGGTGTGCGACTGAAGTTCATTAGTGTGTCTGGACTCTATAGTGAGCAGATTGGCTGAAATCATAATGCAGACAAGAATTAGTCCACCACAGTGTTTTACTGTGTTGGAATGGAGAAGAATCAACACCACTTGGATATTTAATAGGTGGCTCACCAAAGGCTAACAAAAACTAACTGATATGGGATATAGAATAAGTTTCTTCCTGAATTAGCAATGGGTTAAAGAAAAGAAAAAAAAAAAAAGAATAGGATACATAAACTTTTTCCAAAAGATTTAGTAAGGGAATGAATGGAGCTGTCTGATATTCAACATATCCTTAACTGATCTAAAAAGGGGAGTGAATAAAGAGACAATTTTTGTCTGATATGAAATTACTCACGATAGCCAAAGCTTACTGTAAAGACCTGTAGAGGAATTTTACTGTGTTGAGTGATTGGGTGAGAAAAGACCAATTTAACGCAAAGTAATCCTCCTGAGGAAAAAACAGTTTTAATGATGAAGCTCACAGTGGTGGACTCTAAATTAGCAAAGAAGATCTTGAAGCCCTTCTGATTAATTCCTTAAAGACATCAGCCCAATTCTCAGCAGCCATCAAAAGACAAACAGAATATTAGGAAGTATTGGGAAAAGAATAATAAAAAAAAAAGAAACGGAAAGCTTGATTATGCATATATTGATGAGATGGGCACTTAGTGAATGGTTTGTGGCAGCGTGGAAGGATATAGACCTAGAAAAGACAGGAAGAAGAGCAAAGGGGAAGGTTAGAGGTATGGGACAGCTTCTGTGTGAGATATGTAACTGTACCAGTACTCTTCAGCTTGGCAAAGAGACAACAAAAGGCGGGTGTGATAGCGGAATATAAAATTATGAATGACATGAAGAAACTGAATAGGGAATGATTACTCACTGTGGGGTACCCAAGGAAACTATTAGGCAGCAGGTTTAAAACAAACAAAAGAAAGCCCTTTCCTGCATAACAATATTACATTTTGAGATTCATTTTCATGGGATGCCAAAATTACAAAAAAGTTAAAAAAGTGATTAACCAATTTTATGAAGGAAATACTGTGAAGAGCTATTAAACATGAGGTGGATGGTTTTAAACAGGAGTAGCTGGCAACTACTGCTCTACTTTCCCTCTTTCATATGTTCTTTTTTCTAAACGTCAGCTGCTGGCCACTGGCTGAGAAAAATCTTTTAGTTTGATCTAGCATGTCTGTTTTTATGGAAAACAGCATAGAAAATATGGTTTATTCAATACTAAATGTGTAAGCTCTGATTCTGCTATCCCTTCTCCTGTCCTATGCTCAGTATAAAAGCTAACAAGGTTTCATTGGAGTTGCATGATTAAATGTCATATAACTGAGCACTTCAGAATCACTAATCTTTCAATAATAATCCAATCAAAACCTTCCATCAAATGATTCTTTTTAGACATTTATGGTATATCTAATAGCGTACCAATATTTTCAATGTTGTGAAGAATAAGGAATAAAATAGAATATACAGCTTGAGACTCAAAACAATAAGTATAGTGTGGGTTAAGGACAAATGAGAGAGATATGTCTCCACAGTCTAGCAAGGGATGCTAATTCAGTTTCTCTACAGTCTTGCTTTAGTGAAGCAAAAATAGGGAAGGAAGGAATGGCTCAGTATTTTCAATATCTTTGTGTTTATAAAATAGTACCAGAAGAACAGTAATCCAGGTGGTTGTCGTCCTTTATTACTGTATGAATGCGGAGGCTTCCATTCATTTCAAGGGCTGCCCCCACTAAATATGTGGTTTCTGTGGGAACAGCGAACAGCCTGGTCGGAGAACGCGGGTGTCTTCATGGATCTGCAAAGCTAATGTGACAATGATCCTTTCTCTGTCAAGGCCCAATGTGAACAAAACCGCAACTCTGGGATCGGCACATGGAAGGTCTGCAAAATGTTAGTGGGGTTTTCCTCCCCCCTTCTCTGAGGAAAGAAAATGAGATTCTCCTGATTGCAAAGCTGAGCAAGTCATAGTTTAAATTTGCTTTGCCAGCTGATGGTATTGTGCAAAAAAAAGCCCTAAATATTTGAGGCAGAATCAGACCCTTAGAGCTTGTGAGATGGTAGTAATGATGGAAAATGGAAAGGCTGGCTGCTAATGTTGCCATCAGCAACTGAAATGTTGAGATGAACTGTCAAGAATCAAGTGTTCTATTTATTTAAAATTTATAGACAGGTACCATTGTATTACCTGGAATATTCACTTCTGAAAGCTGAAGCATGAAAAAGCCTGTTTGAACAGGCGCCCTGCTACTCAGGCAGCTTCCTAATGGAGCTGGGAGTTGTGCTGCCATTTGTTTCCAGCACAAGAGGTCTGGTGATGTTAAACTTGGCACTGGCTTTGCGTGATGATGCGTGTGCCGTGCTCGGCTCTGAGAGGCGTCCAGGTGGGCTCCAGCTGTAAGAGTAGCCTGTCTGGTGCGTCAGGTTGGGCCAGAAGAAAATGCTGTGTGGAGGTGGATACATGCAGTGTTGGATATATTGCACAACGGCAACGGGCTGAACGGTCCTGTCGGGTTGTAAGCCTGTGGTATAAGAGAAGAGCTGTCCTGAGCAGTGTATCAACATCCTGACCTTTGTGACTTGGACAAACTCTAAGACTCCTTTCGCTTTGTCCCTGAGTAGGGCTCAGGTATTGTTGCATGTGCGTCCGCGTCCACGTTTAGGTGTCTTGAGGAATTTGTGTGAAAAACTGAGATGCAAATTGAATGCAGGTATCAGTGAGGATTAGATTTCCAAAGTACTCTCTTGAACTTTCACATTTAAGTTCTTGTCCGCTCTGGTATGCTTGATGCACTGTGGTCACTGCCAATTGCTTTCTGATTACGTTTGATGTATGTTTGCAACTGGTGGGAACCAAGTAGTTATTTGCAGAAATGTTCTGAACTCACTTCTTGAACTCCTGGAATGAAGTTCGATGAAACCAGAACAGAAATGGGATCTGCATTTATGCTGAAGTAGGAATACTCAAAATGGAAAATTCCTAGCATGTGGTCTGGATGACCCAGTATCAGTGTAGGTTTGTTTTCTATGGGCTAGTGGAGAGAAAGTGCTGGGTGAAAAGGGTAGGATTCAGTTCCTGCTGTTATTCTGCAGTCTTGAATAAAACATCCAAGAACCACAGGCTTTGTTTCTTCATGCTGTTAAACTGCAGGTAATAAATCTTTGCCATGTTTGTAAATGATTTTATATTTAAGGTTGATAATACAATTTGGAGATGATTTTAACAAAGAATATGAATATGAATATGAATATGAATATGAATATGAATATGACATCACAGAGAAAAAGTTTCCTCAAAAATTTGAGAATAGTATAAAAGAATCCTATCTTCTTGGTGACTGTTATCTCCACAAGTTTGCTTTGGACTCCAGAAATGAAGCTGGGTTTTGGGTTGTACACAGTCACACAAATGCTGGCCCACTGAGATGAGTCTGGTATAAGTAAGGTATGAATAATGGCTCCTCTTCTCTTGAGATATATAGTACTGACAAAATTGTTGTCAATTCTTTTAACAATATGCAGATTGTAATCCCTGAAAATATTTGCTCAGTTTCTCTTAGCAATACAGTTTCTACTGTCAGAATTAAGGCTGTCAAATAAGCAGAGTTGATAGATTTATTTTGAAAATATGTATCCAAAATCAATGCTTTAAACAACACATTTGTTCCTTGTGTTTAGTTATAAAACTTAATTCAGCAATTTAGATTAAATACAGGATCTAGTGCTGTTCCACTGTTTGTATGCAGTTACACTGGTGATAGCTAACAATTGGAGGGAGGATGGGGAGAGCAGGCGTATTTCCTTTCTTTTGCTGGAATAAAAACAATGGAGATAAGGTGCAAAGTATTCTTCACATTAATACTAATTATGTTTTCCCAAACTTTTTCATGTATGGACCACATTTTAACATGCATTATGCTCTATTAATTGCATGACATTTCTATGGGGAGGTAGAGCAATAAGGGTGTTGGAGAATGTGATGAGGAATGTTGTGTTTTGTTTTTTTTTTTATCCCCCAGTACTGCCTGGCAAGGTCACTCTTTGAATGTATTGTCTGCTTATAACGTTTTGTGTTGTACAAATAAGAGCTTTTCTGAAGCAGGTCTCAGAAATTATTAAAAAGTTAAATTAAATATTCTAAATTTGAACACAGGTCTTGTAGTTTTCCTTCTGGATTAGCATTTTTGATAGTCTTCAGATTTGTTGCTTGATTTGAAAATGTGCTTTCTGATATATCCCCTGTCTGGTTGCATGTAGTAATGTTATGTTTTTCTGAAGCTGTTGTTATTTGTGATGAATAGGAACTATTGGAATAATCTGTAGTGATGCTAATTCACATTCACTTGTAGTGCTGCTGCCTAGATACATAGTAATTGTTCCAGGAGACTCCATTCTGATAAGGACAAATATTCATGATGAAGACATTTTTAACACATTTGTTCTTTAAGCTCAGAATAACACTGATTTGTTCCTAATGAAGGGAAGGGAAAGGTTAGGTATATGGATAGAGGTTTTGAGGCTGTATACAGATGTCTTCAATAATCCTAAGGTACTGTGCCACATTGGTTGAACACATATCATGTATATTGTTTATAAACCAAACCTTGTGTGCCATAATGTATTTAAAGTATGAATGTCTTGGATACCACAATGCCAACATATCTCCCATACTTTGCAACCCTCTTTGTCCATACCCAGTATTAAGACACTGCTGTATAGGAAGGAGGAAAATTCCCTGAAGATAAAATCAGGAGTGTTCCTCAATCAACTGTTCATTTCATGTGGTAGCACACCATGTTAGGATGTGGAGAATTGCACTAAGCCAGACATCTGCAGACTGTCATTAAGTTTAAAATTACTTAGTTGCAGTCCACACTGTTCTGTTTTCAGCCTTAAAAAACCTGAAGATAATTTAGTTATTCCAGAGTGGTTTAATATATGGCATTATCAAAATAGTCTTAATTTTTAAAAAAATTAGAATAAACTCTTATCATTTAGGGTTTTTTGCTTGCTTGCATGTATGCGTGTGCATAACTAGGCAGTTGTCAATTGCAAGTACAGTTGTGATTTTGCAATAGTTTTTGAGATCAGATTAAGAAACACTGTTCTAGAGTGTTCACTTGGAGTTGGGATAGGAGAGAGTGGTAGAAAGAGATATAGGTAGAATAGATATTGTAAAAAAAGCCATTGAATCAATGGCAGCAACTTGGAAGAGACCATTTTTAACAGCGAAGGTTGGGTGCTGAAATCTATATTGCCTGGCATTTTGAAATCAAAATAGATTCTCTTTCTAAAAGTCTTTGAATGTGTAAATTTATTCACCCTATTTATGTCATATGTTTTGTTGGGCTCTGAGTTAACACAGTTTTCTTCAGCTGTGGAGCTGCTGGCCTTGCTTTCAGAGCACTCGCCTGAGTTTTGCCTCCAGCGTTGCTGCTAAGCCCTGAGTGGCCATGGTGTTCATGAGACTGATAACCAGCAAATCTTAGAAACTGAGAGGACTGCTTTGGTATATTAATAACACCGTGCTTTGTTTATTTGGAATTTGATAAGCTGGTTATTTGATTGGCTTTTGTTCTTCATGACCAATTTGATGTGTGTTTTACCTCATTTAACTTCTCAGCCTCGATCTTCTTGCCCTAGTTAGCAACTATTAATTTGAATCAAACTGAGAAAATGCTGGACACCTTCTTTTGTAATAGTGGTTTGCTAATCTGACTTCTTTGTCCACAGAGAAGTCAGGGAACTGGCTTTCACAATAGTTTCTCTTTTTTCTAGCTATAGTACCCTTAAAGGCCTTTTAAAAATGATGATTGTGAATTACCATATATGAAGTACAGGGAATCTATATGGGAGAAAGCAATGTAAGAGAAAATAAAATTGCATTCCAGAAAAATTTTACTATAGAACAGAATGGGAAACCAGGAAAAAATGGTTTCCTTTTCATCTTCTAAGGCAGAATTTTATAATCTTTTACATCGCTTTGATCCTAGTTGTTATCCAGGGAATGACTACTTAAAGTTTGGATGAAGATCAATTAAATTAAAACTAAATACGTATTTATTTACAGAGTATATCAATTTTAGTGGGCTTATTAATACCTGTTACAATTTAATATAACATGTTTATTTATGGATTACTGAGTGTGCTTCAGGTTTACTGGTCACCACTTCTCCATATTAGTACTTAAATTATTTAATAAGAGGGGAACGTGGTAAACAATGAACAAGCAGCTTGCCTGTTCTGACATCAGCAACTGTGGACTGTCTGCTTGTTTTTCTAACTTGTATGGACTGTTACTGTTTACTGGCATTCTGCAATTAGAAACAAATTTTATGAAATATACTTCTCTACAGTTTAGGCCTTAACAGTGGTATCTCTTGGCAAAGAAAACTTCTATGAGCTGTATGTCTAAGAAATCAAACCAAATTTTTTCAATTTAAAACCTAGCCATTTAGTTCCAGCTTACCCATATCAACTCCATTGCTCTCGGCAACTAGCATTGTTAAGTTATGTCTTTTAAAGTGCTTATGCTTCATTGCAATATCCTTTATTCGAGCATCTTAACAAAATGCTGAGAAGCTATTGCTTTTGGATTTCCCAAAAGCTCCAGAACCAGTGACGCAGACAGACATCAGCTCATCTGGGGAGAGTAGCTGATGGAGGAGTTGACTTGCACAAAAGATTGTAGATGGAGGAACTGCAGAAAACACAAGATACGTTGTGCTTTCCCAAGTTATTCTCATATTGGACTTGATTCTGTGCTGACTTTACTCAACCTTTTCTGGACACTGGTATTAATAAGACTAAAACAATTTCAAGGCATTCCTGTGAAATCAGAGGCTTTTCAGGTAAGCATCTTAGGCCCCATAACCTTTCCCACTTTCAAAAGTGGCTCTGAAAAATCCAAACTGTGCATGAGAACTAAGCAGCAACCCACTTCAGGGGGTCTCTACAATGCAGGCAATATTCTCAGCAAGATCATTACCAAATAATATCCTGCCAAAAGTTTCAAGCACAAAGAATATAAAATAGAAGAACATGAGAAGCCATACTCACATTAAGGGAAAATAAGTGTGCAAGACAACAGCAAGTCCCTGATGTGTACCACGAGGACCTGAGGACTTACACTGTCTCAGCATGCGATGCAGCTGTGGCTGTGCAGCTCTGCAGTCTGCATCTTGACTGCTGTCCAAATCCCACACTGACAACTCCAGCTATTTCAGCACAGTGGACTCAAGACCTATTCTTTATACGTTTGACTTCCAGATCCATTTCCCACAGAACCTATTTCTTGCTGCAAAAATCTGACAAAATGTGATCTGACTTTTTCTTCCTCCTCCTCTCTGCTTTTCCCACTGTTTTTCTAGGCTAGCAAGCCATCTGTCCTACTTTGTGCTCTACCTGGTGACCACATTTGTACCTGGTGACCGCAACGTATCCCAACATTGTCCATAACTGTACACTCTTTCCTCACAATAGAAGCATGTTTTAGACTTCTGTTCTAAAATGATGAGACCTTTCTTCTCACCTACTTCCCCCCTCCTTTTCAACTCATAGATCTCTGATCTTATAGATGCTCTGTTACCAAATTCTTCTCCCATTTCTGTCTTCCCGTTCTACCCTTGATCCCCTTCATCTGGTTTTAGGATCTATGTTTCACTGATACTTCTTTCTATCACTATAGCTTCTTTTTAGATAAATTTAGTGAACAAGTATTCTATCCTTATTTGTTGGATTTATAAGCCAAGTGTGACTGTGACATGATTATTTCCTCTCAGCCTTCCATTTGCTGAGATCCTGTCCTCTTCTGACTCTTTCCTACTTCTGACTGCTCTGGGAAGGATTCCCTTGGAGAAGTTGTCTGATTTGCCTTTCTTACAGTTTTTATAGTGGTTCTGCATGGACCGTGTCTGTTCTCCTTAAATGTATCTCTGCATATCTGCCTGTGAAAACATGAATTTGACAACTTTTTTGAGGCTGTTGCCTCACAAACCTGTCTCTCTACTCCAGACTTGGCTTATTTTGTCCAAATTAAAATCTTAGACCAACTTTCCTGTATATCCTCAAAGAGGCCTGTGAACTCAAGTTCAGTTCAGAGATAGCTACTAACTCTTGACTCTAATTCCAGCTTACAATTTCATTTTTCTGAGTATGAACACTGCTAGGGCTTGTCAGTGAGGCACGTGGCATGGGTTGGCTTTGTAGGTTATTTCTCCCATTCAGGCTGTCTTGATGATTCTCACTGCAATATTTCAAATCTTTCCTGTCTTTCCATGTAGCAGAAGTTGGCGTTATCTTGTGACTCAGTTACTATGACATACTTCTTGGTTTTTGTTGCAAATTTGTTCCTCTGACAATTCTTCATGTTGCTGCAAAGATCCTCCTTCCTATGTTTCTCTTGCCTTTAATTCCCTTGCTTTACACACTCCGCTTCCCTTCACTTGCCTCACTAAACCTAAGTTGTTGATTCATACTCAAGGCCTTTCACAACCTCTTGCACCATACTTACCACCTTATCTTCAAGGCTGAGAGTGAACACCAACCTCCAGTTAGTCCGCAAGCCCAGCTTTCTCCATCTATTTGTTGAAGTTCCAGGCAGATACATTTGGGTTTTGTCCCATAGTTTTCCTATACCTCCCCCTAAGGTGGGAAAGGGGAATGTCCCTATAAGCAGCCCCAAACTATTTCATTATCCTCTAAATCCCTGCTTAATATTCTTTTTAACTATGACTAATACATGAGACAGCATGAGCACGGTCTCCTGAGATCAAGCTGAGCAATGCTGGTTGCTTTATTTCCTCTATTGATCTGTCTGCATTAATTTCCTCTCTACTTGCAACGTAAGTCATTTGGGGCAGAGACAAGTAGCGTAAACAACTTCAAAGTGCTACAGCAATACAGTTCATAAGTAATGATTTTGGAAGGCTGGCACATCTAGGAGACTTTGAAGTGGTGGCCTATGGTGTGTGAATGCTACAGAACGTGTGCCTCTGGCTGAAGAATGAGAAGGTGTTATGAGATTTACTTTCCATATCCATACTTCTGTGAAAGGATTAGTTTATTTCACAGAAACCTTTATTGTTTCTCAATTAAGTTATTTGTATATTAATGGTATGTATGGATAGCATGGGATGATAAATATTGAAATGGGATGTGGAAGTGATTCATATTTCATGAACTCTGGTCCTGACCTTCTTACAATTACCAGAACAAATTACATTAATTACGCCAAATTACATGACAGGTGGAGGAAGTTGTCATTAGTATCCATTACATACAGCAATATAGAAAGAAATTCCCTGGTTTTCTGTGGTAATTGACTGTAAACATGACAGTCTTACATAAAACAGCAATACATACTCAGGAGATGGTGTTAGTTTTGTTTGTGCAGTTTTCCTGTGAAAAGAACTTACTTATTTCGGAATAAAAAGGTTGTTCCCAAGTGATAAAATCAATGAAGCCTGGATTCCTATGGCTTAGGGTCCCCTGTGCCCACTATTGCAGCACTGTTTCCACCTCCCTCCATACCCTCTGTGGCATCCTCGACTGCTCAAAAGCAAGCAGTAACGTGGGTCCCTGGAGTGATGTACACTGACCTCCTGCCAGTGTGTTTGTGCCAGCTGTGTGGGCAGCTGCAGAGGCCATCTGTCCTCCCCTGGGGCAGGCAGGAGTTCCTGTCTTTCCCTCTCTGCCACTAACTGCTGGCCTTCAGGAAACCTGTAGGAGTGCAATTATGTATAGGACTTCTAGTACCTTTCAAATTTGGGTTAATAGTGATTGTGTGGGGGGAAATCAGATGAGAAAAAGATACTGTGGTAACATAAAGCTTGTTTCCCTAGGCAAAGAAACAGGAAAAAATATTTTGTATGAAGGTCAGCGTCTGAAAATGTGAACCTGAGAGCTATCTAGCAGGGTCAGATAACATGACCCATATGACCGGCTGCCGTAGTATGACATTATGCTCCACTGGGAGCCCCACCAACCCCTACCACAGTGTCGACATCACACTTGCTTTTCCTTTTTAGTCACAGTGCAATGTTTCTGAGATAAAAGACCATGATGGAAAAAAGGACATATTCTGATATGTACAAGTTTTCTTACTGCCTGCCATAGTTGAACTGTTTACTAAGCACATTGGAAATTCACATTTTACCAAAAATAATTTTTCTTCAGTTTTTTACATGGGAGAAAGAAGCTGAAAGGCACAGATAAGACCTTGTTTCTCCTTCACTTAGTTTTCTAAAGCCTTTCACTTTGTTCTTCCCTGTAGAGCTTGTGGTGCATGCATTCCTTTTGTTCTTTTTCCTTGTTCCATTATTCATCCTTAAACAAAGTTTTCTCTGTGATGTTGGTTTCTGTTAAGAAAAATAACTTTAGTGTATATCTTTCAATGTATTATTAAAAAAAATGAGAAAAATATATTAAAAAGAACTGAACTCCCTTTTAATAATTTTTTAAAAAATCTCTGGCTGTCTGTAAAGGGTTTAGAGAATGTGACTCTATTAATATATTCTAGAGACTGGTTTATTCCATTATCCATTATCCATATTATTCCGTTCATTTTTTAGACTGTTTTTAATCAGCAGAAAGGTTCAAATAGCTTAGAAAAAATGGAGACATCTTCCTTTTCTGGATGTCTGAGCAAAGCAGACTTTGACTTTGGATACAATTTACACATTAACTTTTCAGATATTGCCATAGATGTTCCTTAAAATGCGTAGCTCGATTTTTCATCTAGCTCTTGAACTGATGGGCACTAGACCCCTAAACACCTCGGAGGACTGGGGCCTGAGACCCTGCTGAAGTAACTGACCCTCAGTAGACTCTTGTGTGGAGATCCAGTCACATGGAGCAGCTTCATGAAGGACCATGTGCAAAAATAACATGCACAGGTATTTGCTTGCAGATATGTACTTTTTTCACGCAGTAGGCATGATAAGAACAAATCAAACTGCTTCCCTAAACTCCAGTTTGTTTTTTGGGTAGGTGAATGTACAACTTGATATATGCAAAAAACACAGCCATTAACAACAAGTGGGTCTAACCTTAAAAAATGCAATGAATCCCCTATTTGAGTGATGAAGTTGTCATTATTTTCACATAAGCCCTAAGGTTTCAAATATGTAGTAAAACCTCATAAACTTACTTAAGAACATAATCAAGAAATCAATATGTCTCAAACCTTTGCAAAAAAGACAACAGAATCAGTCAGAAGAGACAGTGGAGAAGAAGAATGTGAATGAAGGCTTAAAAAAACTAAAGCCATCCTTTAAAAAATGGATGAATGTGGTAAATGTGCAGCAGTATCCAATGCAGCAGCATCACAGAGTGATGTGGTTAGCATGGGTGTCTGTGACCTTCCAGCCCACGTGGGGCAACTAGTGGTGGCCTTTGGCTTCGGCCCAAGACCAGCCTCAAGCTGGGGATCCCACCGAAGGCACACTGTAACTCCTCTAGAGAGCGTCTTTAAACAATTCAAGGTTAGTTTATGATTAAAAAACCCTTCCTCTTGTTGTTCAACAAAATACTTTAGAATGATGGCCCAGCACTCTAGTTTGTGGAATAAATAACGTATTTCTGCTATAGGTGCACTTCGTCACCAAGATGAAGGATGCTAAGAGAGCCCTGAGGCTGGGGACAGCTGTATTGTGTATAATGAGATTTCTGCAAGAGATAAATGTTGTAGAGATCACAGGGGTGGAAATCCCGGAGAAAAGAGTGAGGTTTGTGCTTTGCCTTGCACAGACTGAAGCATGTGTTTGCTGGATCTGTGTAGAGGAAGCTTTTCTTTTTGAGGCTGCCTGACACAATAGGAGAACTTGCCTTACACGTGGAATTAGAATTTAGAAAGGTTTTTGTATTATAGCAAATACACAAACCTATTAAGCTACAGCGATGTGATCCAGGCCTTCAGCAGCTTAGTCTGAAATGTCATCTGCACATGCCAGCCCAAGATGCAGAAAGACTAGAATATACGGTGCACAGGATTTAGCCATTTCACAGTAAATTAAATAGGACTTCTGAAACCTTTTGAAACTGTAGTTTTGAAATTTTGTGATTTTTAGCTTGCTTTGTAAATGTTAAGCTTTGCTGCCCTTTTCATGGAAAACTACAACACTAAAAGAAAATGTACTTGTTTAGTATGTTACAATTTTTCTTCAAGCCAGCATTAAGCGTTAGTACTTAGTACCATTTAACACTGTATAATCATTTAAATCCACTTTAATGACTTTTGTAATACAAATGTTTTAAGGATAATAACAATTATTTTAACAAGTGTTTCCTGATTCCAGGCATGTGTAAAGAAGATGGGGTATGTAATATGTCTGACCAGATAACTGCTTTGACAAATTATATTCATTCCTCTTTATTTAGCTGCAAAATGAAGAGACTTCAGTGTAGTTCAAGGAAAGCATTGTGGTAAACAGACAGCTTAAATGTGAGCGGTGTAAAGAGCAGCAGCTTGCAGAAATATTGCTATAGATACTAAGACCGTATCCTGCCTCACTATGGACCACACATAATTGAATCATGTTCAATAGAAGGCCATTACAAAACAGAGCTGATTTGCAATGCTAATGTGGTGAAGACAGCTGTCACTGGGAATTAAATATGATCATTCAAAGCCTGAATAAATGAGGTGCCCATTATCTTCTGGCTCTGCTGCAGCCTGCTTAAAGAACACAAATAAATGATACTGTCTCAATAACCAGCTCAGTTTTGTCTTCTAGCCATAGAAATATGAAGAAGACAGAGGGAAGAGGGAGGGCATGCAACAACATCAACAACAAAAAGCAGAGTCAATTTACAAAGACACGTAGAGAACCAGTGCCCTAGGACTCCATTTTCAACAGAATGGTATTTGTGGAAAAACGGAGAAAAAGCTCTTTAGCCAAGCTAACATATTTTACTGTAGAGCAGGCATACTTATTTACAAAGAAACAGTGAAAAAAATCAGGTGTCTAAAAATCACAGTCAGTGATTTTTCCAAAAGAAATCAGCCAGAGAATCCAAAATGTCAGATGAACTGGCACAGTCTGCCAAGAATGGTAAAGGTTAAGGTAAATTTCTTTTCCTTTCGTCACCCGGTGCTTTGAACATCGTAAGGTAGTTCAATTCAACTTGTGAATGTGAACCATAATCTATACACAAGGAAAATGTTGATTAAGGTGGAAGAAATTTGCATTTGTTTGAAGAAAGATTTCTGAGAAGTTTGTGTCATTTCACAGACAGCATGAAAATGAACAGTAGTAAGAAGAAGGAAAAAGAAAAGTTAATATAAAAATGAAGGGTATTTCTAGTTCAGGTAAGACTGTCACTGCCAATTTACTAGTCCCTCATGTAGCCACTTTGGTCCTAAGTGGAATCCGCCTGGTTTAAGCTGCCGCTGTGCAGAGCTGTGAAGCAGCCGAACCCAAGCGAGAGCTGCGGAGAGCCAGGGATCTGCATTCCAGAGGTGGGAATCCTCTGGCTGACCTGCTCCATGTCCCAGCTGAGCAGCCACCTGGGCTGCGGTGCTGGGATGCTGGCAGAGGGGAGCACCGACAGCTGTGGTGATGAGCAGTGTCTTAGTGGGTATTACCAACTCACACCTATAGAAAATACTGTGTAAAATTTGTACTTTAAAAGAGAAAGGAGAGAGAAGACAGAGAAGTAACTTGCAGAAATCATATTGACAGTACACATGCATGTGTGCACATGTTTCTTTAGACCCGTGATATCCACAAAGGATTACCATATATGAAGGACTATAGAGCTGCTTTTCGTCCATCAAAATATTCTCCCACCCACCACCTCTTCATAATATTTTACTTTTTCCAAACAGATAATCACCTAGCAAAGCCTGGTGTCGTGGTTTAACCCCAGCTGGCAGCTAGGCACCACACAGGCACTCGCTCACTCCCTGCTGGTGGGATAGGGGAGAGAATCGAAAGGGTAAAAGTGAGAAAACTTGTGGGTTGAGATGAAGACAGTTTAATAGGTAAAGCAAAAGCTGTGCACACAAGCAAAGCAAAACAAGGAATTCATGCACTACTTCCCATTGGCAGGCAGGTGTTCAGCCATCTCCAGGAAAGCAGGGCTCCATCACGCTTGACAGTTGCTTGGGAAGACAAATGGCATCACTCTGAACGTCCGCTCCTTCCTCCTTCTTCCCCCAGCGTTATACGCTGAGCATGACGTCACATGGTATGGAACGTCCCTGTGGTCAGCTGGGGTCAGCTGTCCCAGCTGTGTCCCCTCCCAGCTTCTTGTGCACCCCCAGCCTGCTCGCTGGTGGGGTGGGGTGGGAGGCAGAAAAGGCCTTGACTCTGGGTAAGCACTGCTCAGCAATGACGAAAACATCCCTGTGTTATCAGCACTGTTTCCAGCACAAATCCAAAACATAGCCCCATACTGGCTACTGTGAAGAAAAATAACACTACCCCAGCCAAAACCAGCATACCTGGAAATTGTTAAAATGGGCTGGGCGAAGTGGGAGGAAAGACGTGAATAGCTCTGCTCCAGGCCCCTACCTCTTGTAATGCCAGGTCCCATGTAGGTGTGCAACAGGCAACAGATTTCACAGTGGAGTTGGCTGCACATGTGAGAAAACATGCTGGTCTAGAACAGTGAATGAAGTGCAAAGGAAATAGATGTATGAGCAAGAGATGAATGCATTCACTATGCAAAATCAGCAAAAAAAATAGAAGGTATATGACTGTGAAAAATTGCTTCTGACATAATATTAAATACCAGCAAGTATAACGTTGTATATATAGCTTGCAAAGTAAATTGATTAACTCTTCAGAAGCCAGCAAGTTTAGGAGTGGGTGGAGTTTTAATGATAACAAAAGTAAATGTGAAGTTGCAGACTGAAGCATGGGCTGGTTTTGGTGGCATGTATTGTGAGGCAGCGCACAAACGAGAAGCAGCGGTGTTTGCAAGACACATGGCGTTAATGCATCCGCACTTGAAATGCTGTGTTTACTTATGTCCTCACATGTACTGCAATGCTAACGCAGGTAAAATGAAGGACATCTAACATGGGGAAAAAACATAGTACAAGGCACATGTGGAATGCCCACTAGTACCATATCTCTCTTCTTTAGAACTTAGAGGATTTGGGGACACAAATAAGTCAAGCTATACCTTAAGAAGTGGAAGTATTTGTATTTCAAAAGAAATCATGGATGCAAGAGACACCAGTGCAAAGCAGGCGTGAGAGGAGTTTCCAGGTCAGAATCCTTTGATATCTTAACATTTTATAGGTAAACTTCTCTTGTGAAATAAAATAGAGCAAGGCCAAAGAAATACATATTTGAAATTACTATTTTAAGTTCCTTCATCTAGCATTTACGTGATAACTATACAGTTTGCAAACCCCTTAGATGTGAGCTCCTAAATAGAAGGCCCACTGTGCCCTACTGTGAGAATATCTTTAATGGATTATCTATTTTCACAGTTTCTCTTGAGGTTTAGTATTTTTCCTGTTTTAAAATCCAGGGAGGGAAAACCTTATATTCACTGTTATGAAACCCTGTGGGTGCAATTTAGCACCTGTACATTTAATATCAAAGCCTTTGATTATGTTTAGCTGAGGGGGGTTTTCTTCCCTGCACTATACCTTCCAGTGACTCCTGCATTCCCTGTAGATTTATGCATTTTACGACTTCAAGAATTTCAAAATACATTTTAATTGCTAACTTTGTCTGCAAGACTCTGGTTGATGCAGGTTTGTTGTTTTGTTTTGTTTTGTTTTTTTTATAATGTGACTGGCAATGCCGCAGGTGATACGCAGCCAGAGAATGAACCAGGGAATGGGTACATTGTCATGTGCTGTGTGATGCTGCAGGGCTGCACATGCGGGTATGACACCTCTCACAGATACCTGGAACATGTATCCTTTCAAACGCTCTTCTATGGCTCCGGTTGTGTGTATTGTCCTTTCTTGGTGAGACTTGGTGCAGGATTCTTCTCAGATCCCTACATCCCTCCCATCTCTGAGCCCCCATGGCCACAGGATTATTTTTTCCTTCTTCTCCTTTTATTAGATGCTTTTACTACCAAACAGATTATTATGTCCATGTGATCAGCACTTTTACTGCCGATATTACTGCATTTTTTATGCAGGGGCTACTGTGTTTACTTCACAGCAGGAAATGCAAGTCTCATTTGACAGCTTTCTCCTCAGGAAAGCCCTTCATGCATCGCTGGATGAATGAACAATTCTGTTGCTTTACAAAGGAAAGCTAGTATAATTCAACATCTCCCCGTCTTTAGTAAAGCACTCGGTGTTTCCATGTGTTGTAATTGTAACATTTAAACCAGTAGACATGGCAGATGTAGAGCAATTCACATATTTACCAAATGGAAGTATGGTTCCTCCACAAGGTATCCTGCTAGCACAGTGAAAACAAACTTTAGTCTTGCTTAATAAATACCCTCTTGTGTCTAATTTGTCAATTTAGGGTGATGTTGTCTTAGCATAGAGAGAAATAAAGAATCACAAAACACTTCATTAGAGAAAGTAAATTTAAATTGGCTCTCCTATGTATAGGAATCAAGCATGTAAGGTGCTCAGAAGGAAACAGAGCAGTTGTCATCTGTCATCATCACCTGTAAGATATATATTTGATTTGTACCTGGTGAGCTACAAGAAAAATAAAATTATGCATAACCTAGGGAAAAAAAAAACCACCAAACAACCAGGAACCTACATGGACGTGTCTTGCAGCAGGCAAGGGGTTTTGCCCCCATCCATCTGCTTCCCCTTTGCCATTAATTACAGAGCTAGTGAAGCTTGATTTCACAAATTCTGGGTCTTGTTCTTAGACTACAATACCCCCAGCTCACTCCTGTTCCCCTTATACCTCCCTACCCTGCTGAAAGAAAAGGGACAAAACATGTATATTGACACGGTATTTACCATTTGATCTAAAATCAAAACACTTGTAGCTAAAGACCAGGGAAAGGGGGAGAGGAATGGAACAATGGGGGGTGTTACCGTCAGTAGCTGGAGCGCTTTCTGCGTATTTCAGTTCTAAGCTAAGCTGAATCCTCTCACGTCCTTGCCACTAGCCTCCTTTATTTCAAATTCCTCTTGAATGCTGCTGAAATCCATGGGAAAATTCCTGTTCATTTCCAGGCGTTGACTGTATTTATTTTTCTGTGTTGTGGTATTTAAGTACTGGAGTTTAAATTTTCTGAAATATACTCTTCTTCGTGATGCCTAGATCTTACTTAATTTCCTATTTTGTGTAAGTATATAGAACACCTAAGAAAGACGAGTACGGATAATGATAGTGTTGCTTCTAGACAGGAATGGAATAGGAATGGAGTAAAATTCCATTTGGATCAATCTTCTTAATGCAGTTAAGGAATACATCTTACGTCCACAATGGAAACGTGGTGGGTGTTGGGGTTTGTTTTTTTTAGACTTGTACAACTCAGATTAATCATCATTTACCATAGTAAACAGTAAATATTTGACAGAGACTAATTGCAGTATCTCATAAACAATGTTGTTAAATGTTGGTCTTTCTTCCTTAATTTTTGTACAGCACTGCAGAACTCTCTCAGATTTCACTTTTTATGACAAGACAAGCTTCTGTGTTTCTTAAATTCCTGACTGCATACTGGCTTGCAGCTGTGCATCAGGGCTTCAGGTATTGCCCATCTCTTATTTCAACTCAGATGTAGTCCAAACTGAACAGAACCTCATAAAAACTTTGAAACCTTCAAGTTAGAGACCCACATGCTTAGATACCTACATATTCTAGCAATCATTACTTTTTTCCTGCTATATATAGAAGGATGCAATTGGTCTACTCAAAACTCAGCATCCAAACACTGAGTAGGTTTGATGTATTTGCTTGAACTTTTGTTGTTAATCCTGTGCACAAGCTGTAATTTATTTCCTTTTCTCCTTACGCATTAGACTGAATAGAAATAAGTGTTGTGCTAAAGTGTTTGTGTCATGTTGATAAGGCTGGATACATAGCTATGAGGCTGTTGCGCAGCAACAAAGCGTATTATCTTTACATTACGAGACCACTGTAATTTTTATACGTTATACTCAAAACATGAAAATAAACTGTAGTGAAAGGTCTTCAGTAGAGCTTTGTTCTCGGCTTGCATTTTTTCAGTCATTTTGTGTCTCTCCCAAATGGTCTAAACTGTATTACATTTCCTGTCAAATTTAATTTAAAAAAAAACAAAAAACAACTTCACACTAATTAGCTAATTAGGGGCCATAAAATGTTCTTTCTGTCCCTCTCTATTTTTATTCTTGTTTATTTCTGAAGTGTGAATGGGGTGGAAAATCCATCCACTAAAAGGGAGATGGAGATAATTGAACTCTTTTCATATAGTCCCAGGTAGAAATCAAATCCAAGACCTGGAGGTGAAAGGTGTGCTCTGTAACTACTATACCAAACTATTCTTGGTAATTATCAGCATGAGCATAATTATTAACATTTCAATTATACTCACAGTATTACATCTCTCCAAGGGGTTTAACTCCACTGATTTTCAACTTGTCTTGGTTTTTTGGTAGACATCCAGTTGGAACAAAGTTGCTGGATAATATTTTTGACACAAAAGGGTAACATACTTTTGAGAATACGTGTTCTATATGTTTTGTCCTCAGTGACACTTGTGTGCTTCCAGATTTTGATTGCTTGGTAACACTACTTGGCGTAGTGAGGTATCTATTTCAATAGATTTAAATAACTTACTACACAAGGAAGAAAAAAACTGCATCCAGACTTTTCTCTCTCAAAATCTAAAGTTTGAAATTGTGACCTAGAATAATACTGCATCCTTTGATTTTAAAATAATATTCACTCTTTGTCTGCTATCTAATAACTTTTAACATGTTTCCTAAAGTTTACTTAGCCAAAGTATGAAGCCAAATAATTTATGTATTTTAAAATATTTTATGTTTATATATCTTGTTAACTGTTTCTGAGTATTCAAACCTAAAATGCTTAATAAATTAAGTATTTATGGTAAGTGGGAACCACATGAGGTATTTCTGTGCCTTTATTAATTTTGTATAATCATCTTGTACATTATGGCTGAGTTCTAGTTACTTGGTGCTGGAGCATCTCCAAGTAAAGATGCCATATTACTCTGTATTTATAGGAGTGGTACTTTCAGAAAATGCTTGTGAGAGAGAGACCAGCCGGCCTGGGAGAGGAATGGAGACTTCAGCTAGAAGACTGGGTATGACGGCAAAAGTGACTCACATCCTCAAGTCATGTGAACCCAGCAGAAAACAAATTAAACAAAACAACGTTAAACTGCAGCAAAGGTAGTACCTTATATTCCTGCTCCTCATCACATGGGTGTGGAAGAGACTGTGTTTAATAACTGTAAAATCCTGAAATCTTCATAACAACAGGACTGGAAGAAAGATGACTACAGTAAGCCTGGGATACTATGAAAAAAGTATCTTTTTTTTTTTTTTCTGTTTTTGTGCACTTTCCTGGGTACCCTTTTTTGGCCACAGCAAGCCGCATTAGATGAAGCTTTGGACTGGTACTGTATGGCCATTTTAATATTCTTTCTGTAAGATCTACTCTTTTAACAGTTATAAGCCATGGCTTCAACATGGCCTGAGAACACCTGCTATACCAGCAGGATGTTGGGTTGATTCATGATTAGCACATTTTAAAGGGCGGACCAATTCGTTGTACTTGTGTAATGAGCATGAAAGATGTAGGAACATAATGAAGATGCCCCAAGATCAGACACAAACTCTACCCAATGTTGTAAATAGAGAAACAGAAAACAAATCACCATTAGTACAAGGGAAGCTTATGGATGCATGGAACAATATGCAATAGGTTTGGAGGACCCTCCCTGCCTCTATCCTAAAATAGCAGATGTCTTTGGATACTACATAAAAAAACGTATGTTTATGGAAAGATAAATCTTTGTCAAAAGGCAAGGAGGAAAAAAAAGCACTGTACTGAGGAGTATTGTAAGGACTTAAGCTATTTTGCATATATTAGTGCCGTGCAAAACTTCAAAACCAACTGTATTGTGCAGCTCAGAAAATGAAGGCCAACAGACAAGCTAGTTATGTATAAATATGTAAGGCTACAATTATGTTATCAGATCTTTGGAAGAAAAGCGATCAAACCCAACCAAATTGCAGTTGTACAATGGAATGATAAAATATCGCCAGGACAAGTGTAAATTATATTTACAATGCCAAGTAAAATTTTCGGCCTGAAATGATCAGATATCAGAACTCAAAAGAATTTAAGATTTTAACCAAATGACTTTGTATAACAAACAATGAAATGCAAAGCAAAACCATACCTTAAAATGGTTAGGTACTGTGACTGTCCTCCAACTATTAATATAAAATTACCAAGGTGTAGTTGAGGGACAGAAATGTCTTCTGGGCACACTACACCTAGAAAAACACTGAGCACTTTGGCAAACTAAAACTATCTGCTTTACAGTGTACTTATTCATAGCTTTAAAGAAAAGTGAATGGATCAATTATGTAAACTGAAAATGACTGGTTAACTGGCCATGTGATATTGCCAGCATGTTTGGTTAATGGTGTCTTGCCCAAGTCAAGCCCTGCCACATACTCCTGGCAATGGGCTGATTGGCTGGTTCTCATTCTCCACACTAGTAAAAAAAAAATCCTTTGTAACGAATTGCTCTGGCACTCATTTATCATGTTGTCTGTCCTTCTGCTTTGTCAGACCTTGCCACCCTTGCAGTTGAGAATGATCATGCTCCAAATCCTAGCTGCTGTAGCTGACACACAAACACGTCCTGTGTTCTCCCCTACCTCTGCTGTGAGAGAGGTAACTTCCTACATAAACTGGAGGTTGCACATATGTTTCTAGTAAAGTTGATTCCTCTCTGCTTTCCAAAATCCTTCTTTTGAAAGAAAGCAAGAGTCTTTGATATGTTTAGATCAATGCTTTTGGTTTGTGTTTGGTGTACTCAGGCCTGGGGGCTGAACCTGGATCTGGAAACAGGGACATCTGATTTGTAGGATACAGTGGTACGTTGGTATGAGGAAACTCTGAATATACCATGAAGGCCTCCTTTCTGGACATGTGCCGACTTGAAATGAATGAAGAGTCCTAGAAAATAAGTGGAGAACATTAGGGCTGCTCTGCATCCACTGCCTGCAAGTACAGGCTGCCATAACACAGCAAAGACTGCAGGCAATAAGGAAAAGGAGAGATGACGGTCATAGAGATAAATGTCAACAGTCACAATAGAGAGAGATACTGTGGGGCTGGTTGTAGTACAGGAAAAAAATCTTATTTTTTAAATGGGAGATGAAACTGATAATTGCAGTGTTCTTGGATGTTGCTAAGTAGGGACTAAGCCAGAAGATGTTACTTTGCCTTATAATACAGATGCAGCTGCTAAAGAAAGACCTTGTGAATGAGATGCAGCCACTTTTGTGTCTCACCAGCAAACAGGTGATTCAGGGTCAAATGCTCCAAACCTTCAAGTGATAAAACCGTTTCCAAAACCCAGTAATTGTTACTACAAGCACATCTCCAAAGAATTAAGAGATTTTTGACTCAGCTATGAACACATTATTTGCCAGCTGAGCAAGCTTTATAACAAATGAAGGCAGTAAACGCCACAGGTAAATTTGGTACTTATCGGTGTAGTTAAAAAAACTGAGAATGCCTTTTTTCCCTCCGCAAAACCCAACCCACCAACGCTGTATTATCTCAGATAAAACTCACCTGGTGCTAGCCAGAAATACTTCTGAATGCTTTTTGCAGGGTATTTTCTTCATGTTTATTAGCACAAGACAGCTGATGTCACATTTTCCTGGCCTCTCTACCATTTTAGCAAACTAGGTGAGCATTTATTGAAAAACATTAAGGTGATAACTTGTAACAATAATTTCAAAAATAAGTTAAATGAAAGAACAGTCCTGTGAGTAACTGTGAAGGATTAGCACGTCTATGAGAATGGATTTAGAATATTTTATATGGACAAATGAATATTAACATATGCAAAGCTGGTGAGCTGTTGTGTCTGCCAAAAACACAGGTCAACTCACAGAAGAGTTCCTGATAATTACAACAGAAAATTGCAAAGTAAATTATACCTTATACAAAGTAATTATACATTTGTTTATGTAAGTTTGAAAGAGATACACGCTAGCCCTAATTTCCATGAAATAGCTTTATTAGAAAAAACTGCAGCTAAGAAAGTGATTATATACCTCATATCTATTGTCTCTTGTCATCTGTAAGTCTATTGCCTGCTGACAAGTTGCACTATTATGGGCAGGAAGTCAAGCGGTTGACAGAGCTGTGCAGTCTCAGCTATGTATTTGGTGCTTATGACCATTCTCAGCCTAACTAGCCAGGGAGAACAGTGTACACAATTGTATTTAAAATACTGGCACCCATGGATTGCCTACTGTGTTTATGTGTGATTAAATTGTGTCACATTACCACTACAGCAGTGGTAGATTCAGTCTGAACCTGGTGGTAATGGGAGACAGGAGCTGCAGAACCATTTATGACCTTGCCATTAAATTTAGGCATATATATGTTGTATGAGATCATGTTTATGGCTGTAGTCCTCTTTTACCTCTTCCTGGTAAATGTACACGCACCTCTGGGAAGTCCTTGAGTCCTCGTCTATTTGTGAGTGCAATGCAATGCTGCATGACTCCATGGTGCCCATGTCTAGGAGGATGTTGTAGAGTTGCTGTACTCCGGACAGAGAAACAATGCTGTCCCCAAAACTGACTAATGAGATGAAGAACAGCTAGAATCTAGGTTCTTTGCCAGACAAGGCCTCAGGCAGATGATACAGACTGCTTCCTGAAACATAGGAGCCAGAGCAAATGCACTGTCTCAGTAGTACTGATGGGAGGGTTTGAGGGTTGGGGGTCCACACAAGGCACTTCAAAGACTGTCCTAAAAGTTGTTAAGAAATTCAGTTGACTTATATATATAAGTATAGGTGGCTTACAGTTATTTATACCATATTCATATCTTCTTCTCTAAATGCTTTGTTTCGTTTCAGAAGGGAAGTTGTGACACTGGAAACTTAACTTCAGTTATACCACAGTTATTGGGGGCAAATGGTGCTGTGGAAGTCTGTTTAGTCATAGCTCACTAGAAATGGTCAAAGAACAAATCGACTCTTTGGAAAGAACTGTATTAAGAGTCAGGACTGAATAACACAGAAGTTGGAGAAGTGCTGTGATATGGCCTTCAAGTGGAGAGCAGGAGCTGATATTAATGAAGGGTCAAAGAGAGGGAGTGAAGGTCACAGGAGGAATAGTGTCTTAGCTGCTTGCAGTTGGGCAGCATGCAGAGTGGAGAGTTGAGTAAGACATGCTAGAAGAGAAGATGCTGTGTTAATAGTTTAAAGGAAAACAAAATCATGAAATGGGTCTGTAATGATAACAGGAACAGTGGTCTCTTTTTTTGTACGGAGTGTGGAAATAGATGAAGTATGAATGACGTCAGTGTTGAAGGTATTGCCTTGAGTGAGAATCTCATGAAAATGAGGAGTCTAATCCCAGGAACAAGCAGTGTTATTGAAGTAGAGATACTTTTACAGTGCACAGAATGGTGAATCTCTCAATCCTCCATAATCATACTTCTCATCTTAAGTGATGTACATGCATAGGCAAGCATATGTGTGCAAATGTGCATGCACAGTAAGGATGTGCATTGTTATAACTACTTGTTACTAAGCAAAAATTGTCACCCGATAATTTCGCACAGTAGGAACCTCCTGCATTAACAGTAGCTCCTATGGATTTAATCGAGTCAGCAGGTTCTGCCTGTACTGCCCCTGAGACGTGATGACAACCCCTGTCAGCACAGCACCCAAGGGTCATTGCTTCTTACACCCTCTGTTGTATCTGACCCTGGAGTGTTCGGTTTTGAAAGGACACTGTTTTCTGCCACACTTGAGAAATTAGGATTGTACCACTTATATAATCCATCTTTCCTACAATTCCATTTTTGCTTTTAGAATAGTTTGTTTCCTAACTCTTTTTTGTCTAATGGTTGCAAGTGTGATGCTAGTATCTAACAGAGGATGCAGAGCTACATCATTACACTCCACTGTATCCAGCAAAACCAGTTCCCTATGCAGCTGAGCATTTAGAAACCTGAAAAACCAAACTACTTTCCCTACCATATCCCAAACTATTTCCAATGGTCTGTCAAAAAACCCCAAACAAGCAAAATCCAAATAAAAGAAATAGGGCTATAGACCTATCTGACATAAGATTGTGCCATTCTACTCCCTTAAGTCAAGCATATTTTAAAGCATATAATGATCTTGTGCTAGGACTCATAACCTGAGCATGTAAGGACAACTGCCTTAATCAGACAAACTTCAGTGTTTTCAGTGGGTTTTGCATTAGTGGTAGCTCTAAAAATCTGCCTGTTTGTAGCAGCTGACAGAAAGAATTTCAATATTTGCTCTGGTTCTTCAATTCCTTAGTTTAAAACCAATCAACCAACCAACCAGCCAACCAAAAAAATGGTATCTTGATCTGTCATTTTTTTAGTGCATATTTTGATTACATTATGTCATTTGTCACCAATGAAGATGAAAAGGTAGATGAAGCATTCTATAAGCAGCTGGCAGAAGTCTTATGATTGCTAGCCCTTGTTCTCGTGGGGGATTTCAACTTACTGGACATCTGCTGGAAATACAACACAGCAGAGAGGAAACAGTTTAGGAGGTTCCTGGAATGTGTGGAAGACAACTTACTGACACAGCTGGTAAATGAGCCTACTTGGGGAGATGCCTCACCTGACCTGCTGTTTACAGAGAAGGACTGGTGGGAGATGCGGTGGTTGGAGGCTGTCTTGCGCTTGGTGACCATGGTACGATAGAGTTCTTGATTCTTGGTGAAGTAAGGAGACGGGTCAGCAAAACCACTACCATGGACTTCCGGAGGGCAGACTTTGGCCTGTTCAGGACACTGGTTGAGAGAGTCCCTTGGGAGACAGTCTTAAAGGGCAAAGGGGTCCAGGAAGGCTGGGCATTCTTCAAGAAGGAAGTCTTAAAGGCACAGGAGCAGACTGTCTCCACGTGCCATAAGACAAACTGGCAGG
>VZTL01015889.1:320-15920 GCA_013400535.1 Scopus umbretta
TTTTTTTGCGTCCAGTGTATTAAGGAGAGTCAGATATGGAAACTCATTTTCACATTGTATTGACGTTTCTGCTGCTCTTCTCAGACAAGGCAGGATGCACAGATTGGAGTGCTAGTGTGTTTGTTTTCTGTAAGCCTTCAAGTGAGCCATCATATTCTTAATGAAGGTCTTGGGTGTACTTCTAAGCTTAGACCTTTAGAAGAAAAGTTGGAGCTACTCCCTTCTGCCTCATTGTCTGCCCAAATATTACACTCGAGATCTGCCTTTCTAGGTCTCCGCTGCATTCAGCACAAGCTCTGTCTTGTGAATAGGAAATTAATTTAAAGAACTGTAGAGAATAATGATAATGTGTATAATCTCACTGTGTATGGTGGTATGTGGATATTATGAACTGTGAGAGTCAAATGAGAATGACAACCTCACAGCAAACTTTTTTGATTACATAGACCAGGTGTTCCAATGGTAGTTACAAACTTAACAATGAGTAGCACACACTGGAATTTGAACACAAATACAACATTTGAAATGGAAAAGGTAATGGCCAAGTAGGTCCCCACTTTGTGTTTTTGCTTCAACCCTTTGATTGCCATGGAAATTTGCTATTAAATGTTGGGAATCTGTAGGGATGTATATTTGGCTGCCTTTTTTATGCATTTTATTTCTAATTGGTATTGAAGAAAGAAATTTCCATGCCTCATGAAGATGTCTCAGCCTATTGCAGCACACTTTAAAATATGGCATTATAACTCAGTATTTGTTATTATTTGCTATTCCATGTACTTTCTTTTGTTTGAAAAAGAAATATTGTGGATAATATTCAAATGTCAAATTAAGACTTTTTAAGAAAAATGATGCTTCTAACTTGGGACATTTTTTAGGCTCTATTATGCTCTGTTCCTTTCACAGTCCTTGAAACATTAGTGGTCTGCATTGTCTTTGGATGTGAGAGTACGTTTCTTTTGCTGTTCCCTCCTGGGAGCAGTATCCCAGGGAAGCCCAGGGTTTGTTATATCTTACACTAGGCTGTTTGGTTCCCATGATACTATTTGTTATAGCAAGGCCATGCAAGAGAAATGCTTTTGACATACTTGCACTCTCTCAGCTCTCTTCTGTTTCTTGTCTTTATTTTCTCATCATGATTCTTCAGGTCAGACACAGTAAGGCTACATTTACATAATCTACATGTATTAGCATTGAAAAGCGTCCTCATGCACACTACTTGTAGAGCCTCTTGGGCATGTTTTGGAAGTTATTTGTTTTACCTGTGTTCTAGGGGCCTTTTTTGAGTCAAAGTATACTACAGTGTGAAAGGGATAGGCACTTCCCACCCCCTAGAAAGGGGTCATGAATTCATGTGGATTTTTTCATACAGATGTACATCTACTTAAAAAAGTGATGGGTGGGGTGGGGGGAGGCTGTACAGTGTTTAAGTATTCTGCGTGACCTGAAAGCTTTGTTGATTCTTTTGACAGGGTGGTTTTGTATTTATGTGCAGAGGGAGATCAGACTGAAATTAATACCATTTATAAGGCAATGGGTCATAATCTTTGCTTTAAGAGAAACTTTAGACTTGTGCATTGTCTATTAGTGCAGTGTGCTTTGAGGACAACCATATTTGCCTAAGGCATTTCTTCAACAGAAATTTGTTATAAATCTTTTCCAAAATGCGCAAAGCCAAAAGTTCCTTTTTGAGGTATCGAATGTCATGTGTTTGACTAAGTTGAATGCAACAAGTGTATTTTCACATACTTGAAGTCAGTTGTTCTGTAGGCATTTGACCCAAGGAATCATCCAGCACGTGGGGATGGAACTCAGAAAAGAAAGTCCAAAATTGATTGTCTTTTGGCTTTACCTACTCATACATTAGGTACAGAGTTTGTTAGGATTCTGATTTTGTGACAGAGGAGAACTATAACAGTGATTGAGTTGTAGTAAACTAAAATGATGGTAGTGGTGTATCCTGTGTTAGTAAGGAAAAAACTTTTTGTTCCTTCATTATTTCTCAGTATAAATAAACTGTCTCCAAATGTTGAAAGCAAAACGGGATAAAATACTAACTTTTTTATCTACTACTTACCTTATCTCCTGTGAAAAAGTTGGCTTCTTCCAGTGTTTCCTGAAAGGCCTTCTAGCAATTACAAAATTTTCATTGCTATCTTTGTCTTTTGGATGATTTTGCTATGGCGTTACATTCTTTAGAACATAATCTCCTGATTATTTTATCTCTTGATTTTTTAAAACAATTCTTGAAAGAATAATTGCACTGTAACATGTTATTCAAAGATTCATATATCAGACTTTGATTATATTTCTTGAAAGTGAGCGTGTATATGCAAAAAAATTAGGGATAAATTATCTAAAATTTGTTTAGAAAATTGACCTCTTCCCATAAACCCTTTTAAAGAAAATAGGAGGAGCAGCAGTACCAGAAAGGACTGTACCTTTATATTTGGTACCCAGCTGACCACAGTCAAATAATCTTAAATGAAAAGTAAACTATGTAACTATCAGTATAGTTTAGTGACCTTCATAAGGCACAGAATGCTGTTCAGTGCCATGAGCGTGCTGCCTTCACAGGGTGTTACATCTCTTATTTCTACGCAGTTCTCAATCTCCAGTACTTTATTTCAACATATTCTTGCTGCAGTTCTTCAGTATCAGATCTTTATAACTACAAATGCTTTAAAAAGCCTTTTATGTTCCAGAACACATCCTAGATGCAGGAAAATCTGGGCAAAAGCTTTGTGCTTTTGTACCATTGCATTGTTTTCCCTTTGCTAGGGGCAAAATTACTCCATCCTGATAGGATTATCACAGAATGGTTGAGGTTGCAAGGGACCTCTGGAGTTCATCTTGTCCAACTCCCCTGATCAAGCAGGGCCACCTAGAGCTAGTTGCCCAGGACCATGTCCAGATGGATTTTGAATAGCTCCAAGGGTGGAGACTTCACAACCTCCCTGGGCAGCCGGTGCTGGTGTTGAGAGGGAACGTCCTGCATTTCAGTTTGTGCCTATTGCCTCTTGTCTTGTCACTGGGCACCACTGGAAAGAGCCTGGGTCTGTCCTCTTTGCACCTTCTCTTCAGGTATTTGTATACATTGATAAGACCCTCCCTGAGCCTTCTCTTCTCTAGATGGAACAGTCCCAGCTCTCTCAGCTTTTCCCTGTAGGAAACATACTCCAGTCCCTTATCCATCTTTGTGGTCCTTCACTGAACTCTCTCCAGTATGTCTGTGTCTCTCATGTACTGAGGAACCCAGGACTGGACACAGTACTCCAGGTGTGGCCTCACCCGTGCCAAGTAAAGGAGAAAGATCACTTCCCTCAGCCTGCTGGCAATGCTTTGCCTAATGCAGCACAGGATGCCATAAGCCCTCTTTGCAACAGGGGCACATTGCTGGCTCGTTATTGCTTATGGGAGAACATTTTGAGGATGGAGATGGACTGAATACTGTCTCCTACCACAGTTCTCTTCTGTAGCATATGCTATATAAGCAGCTGCTTTTTTAACTCTGTTTTCTCGGTACCGTCTTCATAAACATGGTACCTCAGCTTTGAAGAGTAGTCTGGAACCTAGTAATGGGAAAATTACTGTAGAGCCACACAGTCATATGAAATATAATTAACCGTGTTTTGAAAATCCATTGTTTTGCACAGCACAGAATAATGTTGTGGCCCTTTATGCAATACAAAAGGATTCACAGGATCCTTGGTAAATGTTGGGGGGGTTTGCATATAATTTTTTGTATGCTAAGATGGTACCAAAATAATGACTGAATAGAAGAAATGTCGCTTTACTAGGTTTATTTTTTCATAGAATCATAGAATGGTTTGAGTTGGAAGGAACCTTTAAAAATCATCTAGTCCAACCCCCCTGCCATGGGCACAGGCATCTTTCACTAGATCAGGTTGCTGAAAGCCAGATCCTTTGCATTTACTTTGTAACATATCTTGGGATTTAGCCATCAAAGAATCAGGCAGCCTGTTATCACTACTGCTATCACTACTCCCCTCCTGAAGTACTCACATATTGTCCACTTTCTCACATACTTACTGATTCTTAATGAAGTAGTTTGAACTATTCAAAGGAATAATTATTTTAACTGAGCACTACATGTTGGCAATTACTAACAAGCTTGCTGTATGTTCAAGTTTAAGGCTGAAAACTGAAGTTGTATTTTTTTTCAGAGAATATTTTCATTGAGATTTTACAAAGTTTTAAATAACTGAAATATGACTGTTTAGATAACTGTTTAAAACAGACAAGCTTCTCTGATTCTAAACATAATTTAAATTCTTAGTGCATTCTAGCAAAATGCTGGATCTTTGTATGTTTGGAAGTGATTTACGCAAATCTTTCAGCAGTTAGAAACTGCATTTCAACTGTATAATCTTGACTACTCTCCTTTTTCAATATTAAACAATAATGGGTTGTCATTGTCCTTTGATCCTCATATATAATACCTTTTTGTTAACATTAGGTTTAAATTCAGTATCGGAAAATTCAGCTTTGCAAACTCCAAGTTGTCTCTAAGAGTTTTTTCACTTCAAAAATAGTATGTTTGTCCAGAGGAGTATTAGCTGCCACACAGCTTTTAGGTATGTTAGAAAACATCCAAACTATGCTCATTTCACTGTCCTACAAATAAATTATACCTAAAAAAGAAAAATCTGCAAAATATAATAAAGTTCAAAGCACATCTCTTTCCTCCCACCCCCAGGAGTAGGGAAGGAAAAGAGAAATGGAACAAAGTGGATAAAAATGGAATTAAGAAAGAGGCAGGAAGAGACAGATAAAATGTTAATATTAAATGTGAAGGCTTTCACTTTGGTATTCTACAGGATAAATGGTCATCACCCCCACAAGAATTTTTCAGTGAAAAGCCTTTTAAAATTATTTTATGCTACTTTTGCAATAATTAAAAATAATTCTTTTAAAAAATAAAAGTATTACTGAAATTATTCTCAAAACATTTATATGTCTGACAACTGTTGTTACTGTTTTTTTTTTTAGTTTCAGATAATTATATATTAATGTTAAGAAATTTTTTAAGTAATACATCACCTCACTTAGGCCAGTTATTTTATAGTAATTTTTATGGCCTCAAGCAAACATAAATTATCTCTGAAAATACTTCTTCTTTGCTACATTTTGCTTGTGACTGAAAGACAAAAGAACTCTAAGAGCAAACCGATAACATAAAATGTGAAACTATAAAAACTATACATTCTTTAAAGTGAAAAAATTCTATGTTTGAAAAGCATCTAGCACTGTTCACATCTTTTAAAAGGATTTCAGAATGACTACAGGTATCACAGTCTGGCAAACTTCAGTATTAGAAAAACTGACAGAGTATAATTAAGGACAAAGTAATGAAACGCTTGGTTAAATATATGCTGATAAGATCAAACCAGCCTGGTTGCCACAAGAGTAAATCATGCATTCTTGACCTGCTAAATGCTTTCAGTCAACAGTACAGTGTATAAAGGGCATCTTGAGGAAGTAATTTACTTTGATTTTTCAAAAGGATTTCTGATAAAATCTCTCACAAGAAACTAGTAAGCAAAATAAAATAGCCATAAGTTAAGGCCAAAATTCTGAGAACGATTAAAAGTGCATAAGCCAAAGTAAACGAGGTTTTAATAAATAGCTTCTTCACAGACTAGGGAGGAATTCTTAGCAGGCAATATGAAACACTTAAGGAAAAAATAAGGTTTTATGGTTTTACCCAGTAGCTAATAGTTTACCCTGTTCTAGTAATTATATTACCTAGATTGGTGATTTCTAGGAAGTTGCTCACAATTGCCTTTTCATCACAGTTCACTATGATAGGATCACTGATGTGTTTTAGGTACCATTTGATTTTAACCACACTGTTTTCTAATGTAGCTTCAAAGCATCAAATTGACATCATTGCAGTCCAGTCCTTCTGACTTTGTCAGGTTTTTTGTCAGTCCTTCATTTCTGTCAGTGTCACTTGATGCAGCTCAAGTGTTTGTGTGGGTGTTTAGTGAATTAGGTCAGAAAACCAATCTTGGTCAAAATTAATCCCATCTACCTTCCAGCAAAGAGTTAGTATTTTGCCATGTTACTTTGCTGATCCAGTTCACCATGTAGCCATATAAATACATCTGATGACATAACAGAGGGAATAGAGCAAGGGCAAGTATAATGGCTGCAAGGGATTCCTCCTTTTGATGACAGTTCCCGTTTATGCTTGCTTCACATTATTTTTGAAGCTGTGGCTAACTCTGAATAGAACAGGTAGTGAAACCAATTATATCCAGTTCAAACTTGAACTCTAGTAATTGCTAGCACGGATGTAAATGCGAATGGTGAGAGATTTGTGATAAATGCATTGATGAGAGACATTCTAAAAGTGCCTAAATAAAGTATGGTAATCCTTTTGTGAAAATCAATGTATAGCTCAGGCAATTATAGTGGGATCCATTTCGCTTTACCCGAGTTTAACAGTCAGTCAAATTGGTGTTTGTTAAACAGATATTAAAAATTATTTGGGCTAGCAGAGTTTTGTTTGCATTATGATTAGAAATGCTGAAAAATGTGACCAAACTTTATAGAATGCTTGAAAGTTTACAAAACATAATATAAACATGTATGATGTACTTTATTAATCATGCATATTAATGTAACATTTCACATGTATTGAAAATCAATCTTCAGTCTTTTTTTCAACTGGTTATTAGCAATAGAGACAGGAAAAGCTGATTAGTTAGGTTAAATGCTAGTCTGAGAGTTATCTGTCACACAGAGGCCTCAACAAAGCAGTAAATCTTTCATCATTCAAACAAATAAGTGAATAAATAGCTTAACTTATTTAAATTTTTGCCAAAAGAAATGGAGAGGTGAGAAAGATGTAACAGATTATTCCTTAGTTCTTTGGTATCTTGATTACACCTGAACATTTTGACCAAAGATAGTTAGTAATGGATATTGGAGAGACGTCATCTCTGAGTTTTTCACTATTCAGGTACTAGTAGTGGGTGACTGACAGCCAAAGCATCATGAGCAGCACGGGTGTAGTACCCTTTCTGGCTACCCAGCAAGAAGATATACAGCACATCATCTGTTTTTGGCTGTCCCTCAGTGTTGGACAAAAGTAGCATGCATAGCAGTATTTTAGCATGCATGGAAGTAGTCTAGGTCAGAGATAATAGATTGATTGTGGCTGGAAAGGGCACATTTCTTCAGCGCAGTGGATTTATAAAGTCTCTAGCTACATCTACAATTTTGAATCTTCTACTTAAATTCAGTAAAACTTGAGTTAGTGAACTTTTTGAGAACAAGGTAGGAGTGTTTTTTGTTGACAGAAGATCAGAGAGGTGCCAGGTCGTCAGAACACAGGCAATCTGTGCCACCATTTATTCAGATCGTTCTTTAGGGAAACAGATTTCTTCATGTTGCATGTTGCAAATAGTAATTGAGAATGCAAGAAAGGAAGCTGCACAATCTCTTAAAAATGTCTTATTTAACGCCGTTACTAACAATCTGAAAGAGGGGGTATGTTAAAAAGAAGATAGCCAGTTTCACAGATGATGCTAAATTAGGAGATATTGCAAATATTAGTGAAAACAGATAACGCAGAAGAGCGAAAGGAGGTTACAAATACAAGAAGTGAATAATTAAAACAAGGAAAGTTTTGCTTAGAAAATTCAAAGCTAATTATATAGAACAAATATGAAGAAAGTTCAGTATTAGAAATATGGAAAGTAGTAACACTTAAGAAGTTACACGAACAATAATTGAACTGCAAATGGTATATGGATGTGAACTGGAACATGGAAGAAAATGAGCAATTTGATTTGAGGCAAACTCCGTTCTTCAGCTCTCTGATCTGCAAAGCACATAAATAAACTGTATCATCTTTCAGGATAGCGCATCTTGTTCTCTCNCTGCCAACCCAAGAGCTGCAAAGCATATTTTTCGCACTCATATTTTCAGGTGCTGCACAGCACTGCAGTTCTCTCCAGCACTGGAGGAGCTAGAAAGAAACTGCAGTGCTCTGCTTAAGTCAAGACTGAACAAGTGAGTTGCTGGTGCAATGGTGGAGAATGAGAAGAGATGGAATAGTCTAATAATAATACTGTTGGTACTTTGGTAATGGTGTAATTTGGTGTAAATTGTAGTGTAATAATGGTGTAAACTTTGGTAATACTGTTGGTACTTTGGTGCAATGGTGGAGAATGAGAAGAGATGGAATAGTCTAATAATAATACTGTTGGTATTTTGTATCATTATTAGCTATAAGCGTCTCAGAGCTTTGTTTTCTCTGCAAGGAAGAGCTGAAATGAAAACACTGGAAAGGTTGGCTTGTGGAAAAGAGTAAAAGAACTAGACATATGTTCATGAATATGATTATGTCTACATTGCACCTTCGGGGCTGGACCACGGCGCTCACTAAAGCTGCTGTGCCCCTTGATGTGTCTCAGTGCTTTGCATGGTCAAATATAGGACACCTGTAGCATACCCTACAGGCTTAGAGAGGCTTCTGGAGCTCCAACAACCTACAAACCCATCTGCCTTTGTGTTTCACAACATTAGGACCCTCCTAGGAAGATTCACATAGCTGACTTGTCATTGGCCATGTTATGTCACTGCAAGGCAGCTGATGCTTGGCCAATGTATAATTCAGACAGTAGCATACTCAGACTTGCGAGGACTTGATCGCAGTTTTCAGTCTGCAGCATGCCCCAAATCTCTCTCACTTAAAGTTCACAATAAATGTATCATTCATATCCAAACAGTGTGGGCCTGAGACAGCTATGGGCCTTACAAAAGGGGCTTCAAACATCCACTTCACAAAAACAGAGATGACGCCTATATAACATGTCTAACAGATAATTGAAGAGAACTTAATAAGCATTCTCTAACAAAATACATACTGTACAATAAAATGGAAATTGGCATATGAAAGAGTACCTGTAGAGTTTAACATGAGTAATAGTAAATGAGAAGACAATGCAGGATGTTAGTATGTGCTAACTCTTAAGAGACCATGGATATGTACCCTGCATGCCAAAGCATGCTGAATGTACTGGAAATCTCCATTGCTGTTGTCACTAGAATATTCTACAGCTGCATGTCATTTTGTTGTGTACATCTACCCAAACATAGAAAGTTTGCACAGCTATCATCTTCCAAGGGTGCTGCTAGATTTGAACAGCTTTATTTTATGCCGTGATTACATTCATCATTTCTGGCTGCAGGTATCTTAGGAAATGGTTGTTCAGTCTGTCTCCTTAGGTGCTCTGTGTCTTTCATACCTCAGAATTGCACTTGACATTTCAATATCCAAAACTTAGTATATGTGATATGTCATGTTGATTTCCACACTTGAGTTGGGCATCAGGAAAAGTTCAATGTTCCTGCCCCAAAGAAATAAAATATTTCAAAGGACTGAGTCTTAAAAAAATTTTGAAAACAGGAGACATGAGGCAGACAAATAATTTAAAAAACAGTGAAATATAAATATTTTGTCAAAGAAATATATATCCAGTGCACTATTGATAAGCTTGGCAGACAGACAGCAGCCCTTTCACAAAAAAAAAAGTTCTAGAAGAGTAGACAAATGTTAACAGTTGGCCAGCTGTTAGAGAAAAACCTTATCCAAGTTCTAAATACTAAGCTGCAAAGAAGCAAGGATCTAAATGTATCTGCAGCTGGAAAGCTGAGCATGAACATGGAATCAGTGCCAGTGGAATGTTCTCTCAGAGCAAGGCCACATTTAATCATCTAAGCGCTAACCTGAAGCAGTGTTGGTACAAATGTGACAAGTGGCTGTTCCTATTTTTGTAAACCTTTCTCCAGCTAGATCAAGTCAAACCTTAGACTAATTTAGTTACTCTGAGATTAATTCTGGCAGAATTGGAAAGTACAGTGCTACTGGTCTCTGACTATTTCCATTGGCACTTCCTTAGACATTTCTTTTTGTCCTACCTAGACTAAAAGCCTTAATTTATACAGCATGATGTCTAATGTCAAAATTTATCTTCCTATAAAGCATTAATGCCTACTAATGCTTATACTAATGCCTAACTTCCCGTTATAATCTGCTAGCATTATTACACACACCCCCCCAGTCGTCTTTTTTATATTTGTTCTTGGAGTAGGAGTCCTCTGTGTTCTCTTTTTTGGTACAGCTCCTAGCACAATGGGGCCCTGATCTGAAACTGATTTTCTTAAGTAAAAAAGTTATAGAGGAGATGTATTGGGAGTTAAAGTTTTGAAATAGGTCTATACCATCTGAGCTTCTGTGCTTCACTGCATGACTCCTGTTTTAAAGACAGGGTCAGATTCAGGAGTAAAATAGTTGGAAAGATAAAAGCAGGGGCTACATGACACTTCTGCCAAAAATAAGATCCTCCATCTATAGTCCTGCAGTCTCTGAGACCAACCTGTCATGTTGTGAAATCATATACCTTGTGCCAGCCTTCATTTTTGTGATGAGAAAACACAAGGACAGAAGGTTACAACTGTTTCCACCAAAAAAAGTTTAATACTAAAAGTATGGAAGTGTCATGTGAAGCTTTGATAATCACTTAAATAATTATTTGATTGGCTGAGATACTTTATCATGTACTCAACAACATTTCAGTCAAAAAGTGTAAATACCAAAATATGTGAATCTTGTATTATGCAGTCAGATAATATAAACTGAGAGTGACTATGTGAGACTGAGATATGCTTAACAAGAAATAGTTACCATTATTAACATACTTTTAAAATTTCATTTTTCTTGATTGTAAAAGGAATTTTTAAGGAACCTCATTTATTAAAGAACAGGGAAGTATTATGGAGTCACACAAAGTACTTGCTGATAAGCGACCCTTTGAATCTTTGAAAAGCTCTTTTCTTTAGTAATTATACCAACTGCCACCCCCAACCACTAAGCAAAGCTTAACTGGCCCAGTGACTTGAGAAATGCAGCAGTTGTCTAGGGAGGCTAAACAACGTATTATTCTGCATTTATTTTAATAGACATTTACATGCATACACAATTTGTAAATGCACACACTTTCATACATATAAGCAAAAAGAACAAAAAGACCTCAGCCAATGATACTGTCGATGATTTAAGATTCCACAATCCCCTTTATAGCCCCCTAATAGGTGTTACATGCAGAAAAAAAACAAAAAAGGAAATTTTCCATTTTAACCAGGCCTCTTAATCCTGAGAAGTATTTAATCTTTTGGAAATGCCTCAGTGCCACATTGCTGATGGCATGCAATAAAGGTAGTTGACCTGTCCCCTGTGGAGCAAACCCGAGGCAATCTGCCTAATCTTATCCTGGGAAACACATCCAGTATCACTGCAACTGGAGAAATCACATGGGTATTTTTTCAGATGCCTTGCAAATGCATACACAAAAATTACTAAAACAAGCTTTGTTCAGTTCACAGTTTAGCCTTTTTGAAGCATCTCCCATGCCCTTGAAGAACAAAGAAGCCAGCTCTAGTTAAATTCTGTTCTTAAGATTGTCTGCAAAATGACTCTCTCACCCCCTTGAGAGGAAATAACTCGATCCCCACAATGCCAGGTTTCAGAGGAAATGCTGGTACAGTCAAAATCTAAAAACACCACATATAATTGGCAGAATAAGAAGTCCCTATATTTAAGCCATTGTCTTTTCCCATTATTAAGTGTCTTGAGATAGAATACAATTTTGCTAAATTTCAAATACTCACGTTGAAGTTTTCCGTGGCAGGTGTCTGCCTCAGGCTGAAATGCATGTAGTTCTTTACTTGCTTTGGAAGGCTTAAGCAAGCAGAGCGCATCTATGCCTCACAATAGGTTTCAGAGGAAAATATTTGTGCCCCTGTGAAAAATGTTTACAATTACCAAGGGAACTGTATAATCTTCATGTTCTGGAGCAGCGGCCTAAAATTTGGCATGAGCTATCCTGTGAAAATCTGCCTACATTTAGCTTGCTTTTATAACCTGCTGGGAAAAAAAATAAGAAAAAGCTTCCATGTTTTTAGCCATTAGGGTTTGGCAGGTATCTGCGCCAAAGCTTCATCTTTGCTGGGTCTGCTCCTTGCCTGGACTGAAGGGGCTGCGTGGGACTGTGCAATTCCTCCTCTCTTTGACAGGTATTGTGGTTTGGAGAACAGAGCTTGTAGCAGAAGATTATCTCTTTTTTAGTGTCAAAGAACCCCTGCTGATGCCACAGCAATAAAAGGAAAACTGCCTAAGTGGAGAATTAGGAGCTGGATCTGAGTGTTACAAGGATGAGGACAAGACGGAGCACAGAAGAGAGAGTAACTGAAATTATTAGCCAAAAGATATGAAGACAGAGAAAAGTGGAGTTAAAATGTAAAAATGATAGAGAGGAGTGGGAACAGTCTGCATCTCAGAAAGGAATTATTTGACGGGGAAGGCCAGCAGGGTATCTATGACTGTAATATGGATATACTGGAAACAGCACCAGTGGAGGATTTATGTTTGGAAAATGATAGATAGGTATATACCTTTGCCTGCCCCCTAGAACGAGTCTTTTGCTCCTGTCAGGTAATAATTCTGTAGGCCAGATGAAATGCATGTCTCGCCTGCCTCTTGTGGCTGATTCACAGAAGAGTGACGGCTTTTCACTATTCAAATACTTCTCTAGATTGCATGTCAGAGCTCTGTGCTGCACCTACAAACTCAAACCAGTTGAGAGTACATGCATGTGATGTAACTTCTGTTTATAACTTTTGCCTTTTAAAAGCTAGGAAGTTGCACTGACTTTTCAAACATTGTCTTACTGTTCTTTAGGCTTTTATACTTACTTCATTGACAATTCATAATGGCAAGTTTTTCACTGAAACCTACTATGAATCGGTCATTCTTAGAATACCTGTAGAGTTTACATGGTTTGTGCTTCTGTCATCACATGTCTCTGAGAAGGGGAACTCTAAATCAGAATATCCAGGGAAAGAGAGTACTTGACACGTATTCAAGCTCATGGAGCTTAAAAGACAGGGAGACATGTGTAAACTGAAAATGCAGCTGCCTGGAAAATGTTCAGTGATGAGAAATTTGTAAGGACTAAAGACAGAATCTCAGTAAATTTCTCTCTGGCCATTCAGCTATGCTGCTCAATTTACTAGAGCTCTGGAGACCAGGATCGACCCATTCCCACACACCACGTGGTGCTCTGTACTTACAAACCTTTGCCTTTGTACTGTAGCACTAACTGGATATTATGCAACCTTACTTTTCTTTTTTTACTATTTACTATATACTATTTCTTGCTTGCTGTCATTCTAAATAGCACTGCTATTTACTTTGGCATAAAATTACCAATGAAGTTTTGTAATGAAATAGAAAAGAATATTTTGACTACAGTTCTGCTAAGTACACGATGCTTTGTCACGGTAAACGTTCCCCATATATATCATGTCTTATGACCACTGTTGCTTAGAATTAAGAAAAAAACCAAACATCCAAGTGATAAAGTTTATTGCAAGATTGGTGGAATGTACAGAAACTCCACTTTGGCTAGGAAAATTGAGTCATTGCCATGACTAAGAGAAATGAAATTACTTACTCATAAATCCCTTGCAATCTTCGTTTCTTGGACATCATAGCTAATGAATAACCATTTGTTTACAAATAGGCTATATCATACTCTGGTAGCTGGAAGTCTGTGAAGCTAGATTGTATCTACCTCTTTCTGAAGGCTTCCCATAAAGCTTCTACAAGGTTTCCCTTTGACCACGTCTATAAAAATTGAATCCACATTAATCCCTTTGGATATCGTATTAGGTACAACTTTTCTCAGACTGTGAAAATCTTGAAATATCACTGTGAGGATTTTTTTAAGATGATTTAATTGTAAGCCAGTTTAAGTGATGCAATGTAGCTGCATTTCCTTCAGCCTTTAATTGTACTTAACTGAACAGTTTAATTATCTTTTGCAGTTAGTATGAATATTTTTTCCTAAAACTTTGAGCTATCAGACAACTGAAAAGTTTTCAAGATAATAAACAATGCTGAGTGCGTCCTGGTTATTAGAGATGTTTAACGATGAGAAGTGAAACCAAAATTTGATTTACCAATGAGCACCTGAACATTAAGAGGAAATGTTTTTTTCCAAAGGATGGCTTTCAGGAGAAATTTTAAAAACTTGTCTCCTCGTTGAACTATTTTGTTTTGAAATTTCTGTTTTTCAGTGTAGAGAAAATGTTAATTGATAATTCCTTCTGAAGAAGAACAGCGATTTCACTATTGAACCACCACCATCAGTCACAAAGGCTGTCCTTTTTTACTTTGTCCCTACATCACATTCCTTTCAGTTGCCTCCTGAAGACAAAATCTCTTTAGTCAAGTATTAGTGAGATAACAAGCAGCTGTATTTTAACTAGTACAGATAACTCGGTTGCTGTGCCAAAAATTCAACTTTTCATCTTTGAAAAAGAAATTACTCCAGAGAATTTTTCCCCCACAGCTCTTAAAATATGCACTAGCACCAAATCAGCACCCTTTCATCAATTCACTTGAAGACCCAAGCTGTGAAATTTCAGCTAAAGAAATTAAGAATTCTTTGTACTGTGACAAGTAATACATACCAAACTTGTTGCCCAGAACTGGCCAAATGAGATCTTCCAATATAATGGTATCTTTTAATCTTTTTAGTGAAATCAATACCTGTTATTTTAACTTTCCAGATTTTTTGAATTTCCGTTTGAGGGCATGTACGGCCAATATGGTCCTACATCCTTTCAATTTATATCTCTTCTGTCTGCTACTCATGAATCATAAACTTGTTCTTCAGCCAGTCCGCTGCATCCATTTCATTTAAACTTAGTCTTGGCTTTCTGAATTGCTATTCTTTTAATACCTGTCCATAATCAGCTACACCAATTAGCGAGTTCCTGCTCAAATCAGTTTCTTTTTCCAACATCTTAGAATTGTTTCAGCAATCAAGATTTTATTCTATTTTTTCCCCTGGAGACTGCTTTCAATTCTCTTTTGTATTTGAAGGGAATTTTCCAACTTCCATTGATAAATACTTTTTTGTTCTTGAGAATATTACTTTTTCCAATGCCATAGCGTTTCTTGCTGTTTCTTGCTTGTAAATGTTTTTCTAGTTCATTCTGAAACATGGCAAATGGGACTGAGCTAAGAAGCAGGGATGGTTTTGTTTGCCATCTAACCTCTATTCCTTTTCACATATGGGGGTTAGGTGTGTCTTTATAATACGGAAATATACGCTTTATATATGTTTGTGCTTTATATACTGATGCATACCCATGTATTTAAATGTACAAACACACAGGATTATCTGAGTGGGTTGTTTTCTTTTTTAAGGAAACAGAGAATAGCTTTAATATTTTCTTATCCTCTTTGTTTTTGTGTACTCTGCAAATATACTTGAAACATACTAAGTATTTCCTAAAGACAGAATAAGAAAGTTCTCAACTTCGCATTCTTGAAGTTAGTTTGTTGAGAAAGAATGACCAAAAGGCAATATTATCTGCTTGTACCTATTTAACCCTCCTATTCCTCTGAATCATGTCTCAGAATACAGGTTTCTTTAGTAGGAGGAAAATCTTAAATAAGAGCTTTAATGTCCTCCTTAAATACGTTGTTATGTT
>VZTL01015892.1:1126-31345 GCA_013400535.1 Scopus umbretta
CCAGCTAAATGAATTCCTTGCTGCGGCTCAGAGCCTGGCCCCAGCACGGAGGCTACGGCACTCTGCAGAGGCGGAGAGCAGCCGGCTGTTGCTCTGCACCGGCGGTATCCGAAGACACAGCTCCAGTGCGCGCGTACATGCCTCAGCTCAATTAGCTGAGCCACAAGCACACAGCAGTTTGGAACATGAGACCGTTTTGTTTAAAAACCTAAGTATGAAGATTAGTTTTCGACAGATTAGAAATTGCTGTTTCCTTATCTTCAGGGGAATGTTCATGATTTTACATAGGTAGAAATAGGTTGTCTAGGAAATAGGGGTGAGGTAAAAAACCGAACATGGCTAATTGCTTTTTACACGCATCTGGGGAAGAAGCCAGTAGCAATCACAGCCCACACTCATTTTTCAGTACCTTTCTTTTCTCTGTCTGAAAATAAAAAAGAAATAGGGAAGAAGGGAAGGGTTATCTGTGACTACCTCATCCTATAGATATTCACAGAAGAGCAGCCTGCCTAAATTCTCACAGAGGGCATCTGGCCCCCTCTCCCTGCACGCAAGCGCTACACTTTCAGGACTGGAGTGCTATAAGATAATGCCATCACTGCTCTTGCCATCTATAAATAACAACTGCATTTGAATCCAGCCGAGTCACGTGGAAAAGCTGGCCAGCGATACGTACATGTGTGTGAGCACGCATTTGGAAACCCAAATAATTCTAATAATCTTGCATGAAATAAGCTTTAGCTTTCCAAATTTAGCTCTGGTCCATGCGCTCTCTGTGGCTCGTGGAGGATTGCTATTATTTTTTTTTTCAGTACAGTTCTTCCCTTGGAAGCTGCTGACTAGGGCATTAGCCGGGTATTGTGCAAAACCGTATCATGTGCTGCTGCGCAGACAGACTGCTTGGAGAGGCAGACAAGAATCAATTCCTCCGGCAGCTCTGCTAACCCTCCCTCCCCTCTCACTGACATCTTCTCTCAGCCACTGAAAAGGCGGAGGGGCCCTGGCGAGGCAGCCCTGGGGAGGGCTGGGCGGCGAGAAAGCCAGCCAGCCCGCCCGGCATGGATGCCACACGCTGGCACAGCTCTCCGATCCTGCGCCGAACTGCAGCGGGAGTCTTCCCAGCCTCCTGGGAAGATTTCAGGGATGACAGAGGAAATAATACAGTCCTAATGACACAAGGAACCAGGGTTTAGCACCGATTTTCTACAGCAAATCTGTTAGAGAACTGCAAAAGGATGATTTTTAAAAAAATTTGTATATAGGTATGTATGATTTGAACGTTTAAAAAATCCCACAGCATTAGTAACGAACACAAATAGGAAACCATTTCAGATGAGTTGTATACGACTCCTCAGGGCGTTTTCTGGGAAAATGACTAGAATACAACCTGACATGACCAATAGGGGCGACTAAAAATGTTGTTTATCCAAGACTGCAATACCCACAAGACATTATCAAGGGTAAGATTTTCATCTTCGGAAGCTAAAACTGAAGACAGCATACACTGAGGAGGAGAGGAGAAAGGAGGAGGGAGGGCAGCGAGGCACCCAGAGGATTTCCCAAGACTTCAAGCCCCGTTAATTCTGCAGAGCTTTTCACAAGGACAGCATTTCTGTTTCACAGCCTGTAGAAAGCAGCAGTTTATACCAGCACTGAGCAAACATCCTATCTAAATAGCAACCACATCTATTTTATGTTCCCAGAACATCTGGATAAGAAGAACCAAAATGGACATCAGAACTCCAAATATTACTCTAAAACACACAGCAAGATACTATCCAAGCAGATGGTAAATAAAATTCTCCATTCTTGGTCAGAACCATTTTGGATTAGCTCCTGCTCCTACTGAAGTTAGTGGAAAATACCGTAAACAATTTTAGTGGCAGGAAGGCTGAATCTCTTATATTACATTTACACAACTCCTACCAATCTGATTTTTTTAAAAAAAAAAAAACCATTGCATTTTAAGTGTACTTTGCAGAATGTAAGTTCTCCTTTATACATTGATAAGTACTTTCTCGTTAGTCTAGCAGATGATAATTTCAATTTTAGCAAAGTAAATTATGAGATTATATGGAAAAGTGGCTAGAACAGAGGGTCAAAAACAAGAGAAATGAGGGCAAGAGAATATGTTAAAGAAAGGTAAGGTTTCTGAAAGGTTAGAGCGATGCATTTATTGCCTACAGACTGCGCCTGGCTACTTACTGTCTGGGGACTATATAAGTGGCCTTTCACAAACACATAAGAACTGGCTCCTTCCATAACGAACTTGAAAGAAATGCAATAAAAGTTCAAAAACAAGAAGGCATGGGCAAAAATTTCTCAGGGAAATTAACACAGGAATGTTTTCTGGAAGGAGCTGGTTACTTGAAGGGCTTGAAAGAAAGAAGGGGTTTGCAGCCAACTATTAGGAAATTTTCTCTAAGGGGAATAGACTGAAGTAATTTTGAAAACACGAGGGTGGAGGAAGAGATGAGGAGAACCATCAAGAGCAACAGAAACCCAGGAAACAAGGACACGGAGGGAACAAGGAACAGACCTGAGGGCACTGGCTGACTGTTTAATGAGAAGGGAAAATGGGTAATTACGCGGGCTCCAAGAAGGTGTGATTTTTTTTTTTTTTTCCTTCCCTCCCCTGCATACTTTTGGTCCTGTACTTTACTTTGAGAACAAGTTTCTACTATATTTTCTTCCTGCTTAGAGCACCTATATGTACCCCATGTTCCCCATGGAAGAAAGCTCCCCAAAAGCCAAATTGTCCAAATTTGGCCAAATTCAAATAATATCTTCATGCAATACCTCATCTAACCTTGTCTACTGCAATATAAATCAATCTGCATTAGCAACCTGCAATTTGGTGCTATGAAAACAAGAAATTACAGTATTTCAAAATTTCACGGTTTGGGTCATTTCATTGCCATCAGAGAAAAAGCCATTCACTGGAATTGCTCCTGCTTGTATACTATACACACACATCATCCTTATACCTCTTTAATAGCACAACCCTCTTGAAAGAAAAAACCTGGCTGTTGAGGACATCTGTTTTGTTCTCTCTTGGATTTAACGTTGATTGTTACGATCAATTAAGGATACCAGCTCCAGTTCCACAGGCTGTCAAGGTGGGGAGGGGGGAGAGGAGGAAAAAAAACCCAAAAGGATGTGATGGATGGGCACATTATTGTGACAATTTCATTTGTCCACCAAAATCANAAAAAGAAAAAAGAAAAAAGAGAAAAAAGAAAAAAAAAAAGGCAGGCAGTGCAGCTTGACTGTGGTGTTGGTCAAAAAAAAGAAAGGTAAAACCCCCCATTTTTTAACTTTTTAACTTCCTACACAACACAGTTGTTCTCTTTCTGTCTTCTGAGACATAGCTGTTCATGTTACTAAGAAGCCCCACGGAGCCAATATTGCTAGGGAAGAACAAGATGTATTTTCAACTAGACTGTTAGCTGATTCCAGCTGCTGCAAACCCTTTATTTTCAGAAACGATAAAACAAGCAGAAAAAAACCCACTGTGAATTTCAGGTTCCAGATACTTTAATCATGAACCAGGGATATTTGGTGTGCAAAGGTAAGAGCAGACACTGGCTGTCTGTCTAGCAAGGTAACTCTTGAAGGATGGCATTGTGTCTCCTTCTACCTTTATGCAGTACTTACAGCCGCTAGGCCAGAAATGTTACTGAAATTTCCAGCATGACCACAAAAATCCTAATACAAAAAAATGTACAGGTCATAAAAAAAGAATAGGCCAGAATATTTCCAAATTGCAAAATAAGTGTTTGGGAAGCAGGACTCAATTCTAAAAATATGCACATCTTAGTAACTGTCTGTAATGATTATTTTGTAGCAGTATCCTAAATTAGGTGTTTTTCAAATGCAGAGTTGAGCACTGCCATGTGATCAAGACCATGCAGTCTAAAAGATATCCATGTAAACAAAGCGCTGCTTTTATCTGCAAGTCACTGATAAACACTAGCTAATCCGCACCTAATCCTGTGAAGAGAACATCATCCTAGTTTCACAAAGAGGAAAGCTAAGGTAGACGAACTAATCCTTTGGGGAAAATATTCATGTTAGAATGCCAGAGAGACTAGTTGTTGTCTAAAGGTACAGTGAAATCAGATCTAGTTGCTGCCTGGGTGAGGGACTCTGCAGGCTACTGACTAGTAGGTCTGTGTGAAAATTTTGGTCCGTTCTGATACATTTCTGTTGCTGAGACTTTCCCTGAGGGACCTTTCAGGTAACTTGACAAAAAGACCAAGAAGAGGAGAATGGGTTTGGACAGGATTTTCAGGATTTATAGAGCAGGGGCCCGAAAGGAGAGAGGAACTGCTCTGGAGGAGGATAATGCCAGTCATTAAGGACATACATTCACAGTCATCCATAGCATCCTGAAGAGGAGAGGATCAATGCACTCAACATCAGATGTGGGATTAGAGCTCAGAGGCTCTTTTCCTAGCCTGGATGCAGACCACTAGACCATGCTAATCTGACAGGAGGAGTTCCTGCAAGGCAGCTGGAAAAAAGCACAGATTCATGTCACAGAAGATAGAATGGGGATTCTAAAACATCTTTGCAAATTCTTGCCCAAGCAAATGTGCCACTGAACACAAGAGAATAAATAATAACAAAATGGCAAAGGCTAAAAATCTTCCTGGGAAAGTGCTCAACTCTGCAGCCTGTCTGACACCCAGAGCAACGACCGCCGAGAACTCCAGCACCAGTCCAGCAACGTGAGCCAGAACGTTAAATAGAGAAAAGAGGGTTCAAAGCTGAAGCCTAGGATCAAGCAATCAAAGCTTTAAAGTGCAATAGTCTAGTTCACTGCAGTATTTATAAAAGGTAGTATATCTCAAAGCTTTCATGGAGTACAGACTAAGCCCCCGCTATTACAGACTGGAATAAACTAATAGAGAAGGTATGTTTAAGGAAGCCTTGTAAAGCAGAAATGTATTTCATCCTAGAAAAATCTAGGAATCAAAAAGGATAGCAGAACACAACATGAGTAAGCCAACATGAACAGCTTTGTAAGATAAAAAGGATGCATTAAAAAAGGTATAAAGACTTCTTAAGGGAAGACTGGAATAATGTCACACAACCTACAGCAAACATTACTGTAGGTATCATGACAAAACAAATGACAACCTTCCATCAGACAGTTCTTCACTAACAAGTTTCTGCAGACAGACACCGATTAAAAAATGCAACGAGCAAAACCCACAACCTGGACCTTTGTGGACTAAGGTGCGGGAGAAAGAGTAGATAGGAAGCACAGTCACTACACTAATGAGACGTAACAACAGAGCAGTTAACAAAGACTGTTGCAATCTCTTGCAACTGATATTGCTGCGTTCCAGACATTCGTAAAGGACTAGAAGTCATAAGGTCTTTACTAAAGACCTCTTTTAGTAAAGGTGGGAAACTACAGTGAATCAAACCAATGGTCTCTTGAGTTCAGGGTGTATTTTCATCTGTCCTAGGCAATGGAGAAAGTATTTCCAATGTGCTTGCTTTGTCAAATGCATCTTACAGGGGTCAGAGAAGCCCTTTCCAGTGCTTGGACAGACATCATCAGCTCAGAAACTTAAGACTGAGTAAGAGCCTTCCATACATGTAGAACTGAAAACACAGCAATCTCAATCCCAATACACATGCAGGCAAGATGTAATTCTAAATAAAATTCTAAATAAACCTTTAAAATAGAGGAAACATTCCTTTTTTAGAAAGGACCGCCCAGCAGCGTTTCATTGGCCACTGGTGTTTTTCAAAGTCTCTGTCCACCAATTTGATGATACACTGGAATTTTTTTTTTTTTTTTTAATTCTTTGGGAACTTGCATTTGATCAAGATAAAAATTGGCTAAGTATCAACGACAGAGAGGCACAAGTGGCATAGAGATCCATTAGATAAGCGTAATTGAAGTGCAAAAGAAGCAGCATTAAGAAGTAAGGTGAAAGGACTAAAGTATAAATCTGCTCCACTCTGGAGCAGAGACTCTCTCTTCAAATACGTTTGTACAGTGCTTAGCACAATGGGCATCCTGATTTAGATATGAGCACTAACCAAATATTAAAAACCAATAATGGCCAATGCCTTAACCTCAATTAAAACAGCACATCTGCAGCTGCCATTTTTTAGTGGCGGAAAGAATCAGGATCATTAAAAAAAATCCTGTCCAGTAAAACATCAAGAGCGATAGTGCCTAAATCTGGTGAAATCACATAGCATTCTAAAACACTATCAAAAAGATCAAAAGTGTTATGTTACAATGTGCTGCCTCACAACTTGCACCATGGGGACTCAGCAGTTCTGGGTTTAGCTTGTTCAGTTTGAAACGCCATATTAAGGAATGCTTTGGCTATTAGCAGTAAAGTACAGTCTATTTTCACATGTGTAGAAGTTACCTATGGTGATTCCTTCCTACAAAGAGTAAATCTGTTGGTTTTTTTGAGGATCTATAATTAACCCAAATTTTTAGTTACAAACAAATTCAAGTCTAACTGGTGATGACTGAACTTGAGAAGACTAATGTATAAAAGCACACAAACACTTTGGATACCTGGCCAAAAGGTGATGATAGAAGGCTTGTGCCCTCCCCCTCTCATTCAAAGCAGTTTTTGTGGTTCAGAAAGCAGACTGACCCCATCTAGATTAGAATAAGCTGACATTTCAGTAACTGGAAGTCGAGCCAGAACACAGGTGTATCGGAGCTAACCCTTATTACTTGTGTAATAAATACACTCGTGTAATAAATACTCCAGGTCGTGCAGGAGGGATGTGAGGGGGTGCATCCCTCTGTGTGCACGCTTCTAACAGCTAACTCAAGGAGTGGACAGGGAACTGATGGAATAAATGGCACCACAAATTTTTGACCCTTAAAGGAAAAACTGAGATGTTGTTTCACGTTACTGATATCAATTCCAACATCTCTACTGCTGTCAAAATGGTTTCAGGTTTTACAGCTTGCTCATACTAGAAAAATTAACTACGAAGAGTAAAAAATTATTTATCTGAACACTTAAGCTGGGTATTGCTCCACTACCAAATTAGTATTCCATTTTGCAGTTACAGGAAAGTAAGTTGCATTCAATTTATATTAGATCGGTTCAATAGTAACAAATTCAAAATGGTCCACCTCAGCAATCTCTCAGCTTCCACGTTATTTCAGGTGGGAAATATCTCATACTTTTGATAGCAGAACATGCAAATGTCCTGACAAGCACCACAGGACAAGGCATCTGCTAGTGTAAATGCTGTAATTTTTCTGATAGATATAGTATGCATCTGAAATTGAAACTATTATGACTAGACACTGATCCTATGACCTATTTCTGTTTTCAGTGTGATTCGTAAAAGCTGCCGAAGAGGTCTGGCTTCACTGGTGCTGCCTGGCTATGCCTGCTCAGCTGGTAAGTCGGGCCGGCGCCTGAACATGCTGGTTAGCAGTCAAAAGCTGGGAGCAGTTCAAACACGGTCAGCCACGAGGAGATATTCTGAGATTTTCTCTTCTAAAGCCAAGGAGGTCCCTTGTGAGTACTTGCAAACCACAGCCATTCAGCTGTGTATCAACTTAGCCAACTCTGGGTAGATTTTCTTTTTTTTTAAATGGCAAAAAAAACCCTGATGACTTTGCTACTCAAAGACCAGCATCCTGCCAAATGGGAAACACACTATCTAGAAGGAAAAGGTCAATAGAAATTTTTTCCATAAACAATGGCCTAACCTGTTCTCTGAAATTCATATATATTTTTATATATCTAGATAGATATAGTCCATCTTTCCTTCCTCTTTTATTCCTTTCCCTCTTTTTTCCCCTTCAGATGCAGATGCCTACTTTGTTAAACTTCAGTCTGAATTGTTAAAACGCAGCAAAAGGATAAGGACCCAAAAACAGTCTCATGATGGGAATGATGAGCCCTAACAATCCTGCCTTTATTAGAAATATACCTAAAGTTGAACTCCAATGTTATCACCTGCCCATGTATGATTAATTAAAAAATGCACTGACAATCACTTTAACTCCACAAAGACTGAGTGGTGAAATTATCTTTGTAACTGCTGAAATCATTTTGGTACTACAATGCTGCTTAGAGCATATGGCATAAAACCTTGATAAAGATTTCTGTCTGGTTATTTATTTTGGTCTATCCTTGGTCAGGTCAGCCTCTTCCTGACTACACCACATTTGAAACAAAACAAAACAAACCCAACCCACAAAAGACCAACCTTCCCTGGATACAATTTCCTAAGAAATGAAACTCAGCTACTGTAGGATGGGCATCTTTTAAGGACTTTATATCAAAATCCCTTTTCCTCTTCTCTTCACAGGTGTTATGAACCTTTATGGTGCATCCCGTAATTCCAATTCATACAAAGTCCTGGGAGGCGTTTTGTTGGTGGTGACAGTGATGGAATAAGTTCTGATTGAGTCTACAAGCTATAATACATGATAACATTCCCACCAATCCTCACCAACATGGAAAAAACAGATTGATTTTATTTTTTTAAAGAAGTGAAAATTTAGGAATTCACGATAGTTACAGCAGCGATGTTCTTCGCCATGACAACCTCTATTTAACTGGAGAAAAGCTCAAAACCAAAACCAAACCAACCTCCCCGTCATAGGCTTCTCCTGCCTCATGTGAGCACTAGTCCACCAGCCTAGTTCACAGAGGCCAGCAAGGCTGGAGACCTTGAGGGTCTCCATACCCACTGAAGCCCAGTCCCCTCACTGGTGCATGAACAACAGTTCCCAGACGTTACGGCACATCAGGTTGAAAGCCATACATCCCACCTACTGCCAGTGGGAACAAGGTCAGCATCTCATTTGAAAGAGGGTATCGCACAGCTGCCCTGAGTCAATGGGCACCTGAATTTGAGGCCTTTGTACTGCTAGTCTGCAAGCGGTCTTCTCTCAGAACTTGACAAGTGACACAGAGAGGAGGTGGGACCATATTAAGTGGCCAAGCAGAGATCTTAAACTTACAGCTGTTAAAACAAGAATGCAATTTCACAAGCACTTTTAATAGCATATTAGCTATTGCAACCTTTAGCAAGATAGCTATCTTGCAACCTTTCAATACTCTGCTCCTCCCACCACTTGCTCCCACCTCCACGACCAGCATAACTGCAGGGACCCACTGACTAGAAAAGATTTTCTTTTTTACCTCTGCCAGTGATGCCACCAAACAGATACTTCTTAAAGTACAGTGCAGGAGGGGTCTCTTAACAGTAATTAAACGTATTTTTTTTAAAAGTTGCCTCAACTTGGTGGATTGCAGTTCTCACTTTTAACAAGTTATTTTAATTTTTCGTGAGACATCTTTTCATTTTTACAGCTCAGGATACTGGACTTTGCAATGCAGATGTCTTGAGAAATGATCGGCAAAGCTTATAAAACCATACTGAAAGTGATAAACACACACTTCTTTTAATAGCTATTAGAACACCCTGTAGTTAAGAAAAGATTACATCAGAAGTGTTCTGTAAAGCCCAGTAAATTTTGTCAACTCATTAGATTTTACTGCACTTGCTTTTTGAAAGTTAAAAATAAGAAATTCTCACACAACCTGCAACAAAATTGGTTTATTCCCTCATGAAAGTCAGGTAGGCTAAACCACAAAGGTACGAATTCATATCTGGAATTAATAACAGGATGAAATACAATTGAAGCCAAGCAAGCTGGTATCCTATACCAGATCTCCACTGGCTCCAGAAGTTGAAATTAACGTATTTCAAATTGACCTTTCAAATTAGGTCTTTAGGTCACAGAGAGCCACATACCCAAAGGAGCTGAGCGTGTGTATTACATTAATGACCTTAATTCATGATGAAACTGTACAATTTTATAGCATTACATACAAGGTGCAGTAAAAGGTAAGGAATAACAGTCTGAAATCTGAACTTGATTCAGCTTTTGACTTTCTGTGCAAGCATGAGGCAGTTCTCAGTGGGAACCTGAGAAGCCAGAGAACAACATTTCTGCCAAAACAGAGGCGCTCTGCTTGAGAGGCTCAGTGGAGCCTCGCTGCCCAGGAAGATGATCTGCAACACTACTACAGACAAGACCAACTGGACACTGGATGTTTGACTCGGGCCCTCAGATCACTTGCAGGCTGTCTGTCATTACATTTTTGAAGTAATAAAAATAAACAGAATAAGCACAGAAAGTGTGCTTTGGAGAAAAGCCAGTTATAGCAAAAGTTGCTTTGTCTGCGAGTCCAAAAATACAGCCTCATTCACTCACAAGAGAAACCATTCATGGACAGAAAGAACACTGCATAATTTGTAGGTCTTTGGAGGGTTTTTCCCACCCCCAAGACTCCCTTTTCCTAGAAACAGCATGAGCCAGACAGAGCTTTTTGCCCCCCTACCAGTCTTGAATATTTTAGGTCGTGTACGAGTGAATCATAAAGAGCTGTGACACAAAGTTCAGTGTAACCAACTGCCAAACAGGAAAGCACTCATTACTTGTTTAAAAGCATCCTTTGTGCAAATGACTACAGTAGAGCATGATGAATTAAAAAAAAAAAAGCAACATGATCAGAGTCCATCTATCCAGCATGGTGCAAACAGCAGGCAGACACTACTGTCGTCTTGATCCGCTCTCTCAAACTGACCTTGTCGGTCTGCTAGATCACGAGGCAGCGTACCGTATTCACAAAAACAGAGCGCAGGGGCAGACAGCTGACTTGCACCAGGACGTCAGCAAAACCCCTGCTCTTACTTTGCCTGCGGGGCTTTTATCGCTGACACGAAATCGGAATCTTATGAACCAGGCATTTGAAAAGTTTGTTCAAGGAGAGGTGCACCAATTAATATTTGTTAATATGGACGGTTACAGCACCAGACAAGAGCTCCAAGAGTTCAATTTACCACATGCCTTACAATTACAGAGGATATTAATTACTTGCGCTCTGCATTGGCAATAGGGCAAGCAACAGTTACAAGATGTACTGTCCTTCACAGCGCGCAGAGTTTAGCTGACCGTTTAATCCTATTGCTTGCTTTAACAGTGAAACACGAGGTGTGCCAATTCCCAGTTTAAAGGGTTTCAGATCAGTTAACCTTAACTGAATACCCAGAAACATGTAACTGAACACACGACAGAGGTAAACCAGTACAGTTCTTCAAAGGTGTCAATGAAGCTGTGCCTGAGGCGAAGCTTGTTCAGGTAACTCATTTGCCCTTTTGAAGAGCCTTGGACAAAGCCCCCAGCAACAGACTATCAAGAAGCTCTGTCGTCATGGGATCTGTAGCAAACAGCATCGTCATCCTCTCGGAACTCCTTAACAGATGACAAACAGAATCAACAGTTCTCAATATGAGAAATGATTAACATGCGAGTGGGATCAAAATCACGTCAAAAATTAAATATATTTAATGTATTCACTCAGTCTCTGGAAAAAGAGTTTGAAAGTAAGATGGCAGTATTTCCAGATGGCACATTTCTGGGTTAGAAGAAGACAAGATGGGGAAGGGGAAAAAAGTGTATGTTGAAGTGGATGCCACACTACATTTTGTTTTGATAAATATGACTATTCGTACCAGTTTAAAACGTGACTGGGTTCTAAACCTGTACCGACTTTCAGGATAAGGCCATGGCACTGCAAAAACTAGACGAAATCATCAACATACAGTAAGAAATAGAGAGATGGGACATAAGAAGGAAATGGCAATAATACTTTAATTATTGCTACTTAAGTCAAAGGCTCACTGTTTAATGGAGTATAGTATATAGTTTTGGTTTTTCCACCTTAAAAAGCTAAGCAAATAGTTAGAAGATTCGGAGATCAGCAAACATGACTGAAGAAACACAAAGACACCTGAATGAGTAAAAAGTAAAAAACATATTATTGACAAAAAGAGGAGTATAGAAACATCAAGCTTCATGGAAAAGATACACTTGATAGAAAAGGTTTCAAAATTATGTTTAGTATTCAGAAATGAATACATGCTTTTTATTGCTGCTAGTTTTCTCTTTCACACAGCTCACAGACAAGTTCATTGAAATCCCTATTGCAAAGTATTTATGACGCCAAGAACAGAGTGGAACTCAACACAAAATTAAGCATTTATATGTACACATGCTCATGGACATTAGAAAAAAAAAATTACTTAAATGGACATTAAACATTAGGTCTTGTTCTTAGAAGTACAGCAAGTTTCATACATTTGTCACATGTAACATCTAAGACTGAAAGTGGAAGGAAAAAAAAGAGTCATTTTCTGAAATGTAGGATACTAACTTCAAAAAAGACCCAGCAATTATTCCTACCTAATGATTCTATTCAATGTTTACCTCCACAATGAAAGCAACACATATAAACTTCTTGTATTAGTTAAAAGGCAACAGGCTTAGCTCAAAAAAAATGACAAGCTGAAAAATCAGGATTAGCAAACTAAAGGCCAGAAAATAAGAACTGAATCATGCAAGCCTGATGCCTATACAAAGCACTGGAGCACTGCATTTTAAATCAATCTGTTCATCCCATGCAATATGTATATTGGAACAATTATTTGTTTTCTTTTCTCCAATGTTTAGTCACCATAAAAATCATCTACATGAAAACAGCTTGTGCTTTACAGTTCTGATGAAGCACATAAAAAACTAATAGAATGTGAAAAAAGAAACACGACGATGCATAGAGATTATACGTCCAAAAGACAACAGGTATGTGCAGGTCTCACCAAATAACACACTTAGTTCATTTTCACATCTGAGGCAGCATTTTAAACCTAAAGGTTGAATTACAAAATTCCTATCAGGAGTCATTAGCTATCATGTCAAAACTAAAACTCACAGGAATTGAAGCAAGACAACTTATTCAATAGTTTCTCTTTCATTTATGGGGAATGGGAGAAACAAGTACAAGAAAATGAACTCCTCTGGTAAAGTCTTGAGTGTGTGCAAGAGAATGGCAAAACCTACCTGTCCTGCAAGGACAGGATTTTACCTGCTAGGTAGGATTCCAACTACTTTCCTAGGGCCAAGGATGCCAACGCTGCCCTCTCCATCACAAAGCGACCCTTTGGTTTCTGGGCAGAGTAGAAGCACAGACCGTTGTGTCAGGCTTTCAGCCCCCCTCCGCACCCCCAGTTCCACATGCGTATCCTTCTTAGGGTGGGCATGAGGGCATGACTGGGCCACTTAACGACTGCAGTGCATCGAGGAGGATATACCAAGGTGCAAAGCTTATCCTCATGCTTCACCCTGAAAAGCCAAGTGGGTTATTAAGGAGAGAATCCCGTCGTAAATTCGCTCAACACTTTTCTCAGCTCATCTGGGATTTCCCTCTCTTCTCCCAGCAACTTTACACAGTGTTGCTCTTTCAAAATTGTGTTGAATCAGGCCAGTGGAACTGTTTTTCTGTCTTCCTAGCAACAGATGCTAAGGTGTATACTAAATGCCTTCTGATGTCTTACTTATGATACGCTATTTCCTCCTAAGACCTTAAGAAGAAGTATAAATACACAAGCAGCAGCAACAAATTTGGTTCGAACCAGTCATGGAAAACACAGTCTAGAACTGTGTATGTACCATAAATCCTTACCTTATGTTATCAATGTGGGAATTAAACTCTGATAAGCAACTATAAAAAGGCCTTTTTAAGATTCCTCATTTATCCTCCTTAATCTTAAGACTGCCTGTTCTAGAACATGTTGTGAGAATAAGAAACGATCATGAACTAATGCTCATTAATGTCAAGGGTTGGGGAAGAAAGAGAAATCAAGTGCAGGTAGCAAATAATGAGAATCTCATTCATGTTTTAGAGCTGTGCTTGTTCATAACTAGAGGTGGTAAAACTAGCAAACAAGGAAAAGGAAGAAAAAGATCAGATTCATAATAGTAGACACTGTTTTCAAAGATGCTCTCCTCTGAACACAAAACAATCTTCTAGACTTCAGAATTCAGGGTAAAACAGAAATCAAAGGACTCCTCCCTGAGAGGGGAAACTACACCTCCCTGCTGCCTACCCGAAGGGGGATGTCCAATCCCTTCCAATCTTCTGACACACTCCTGATATCTTTCTGAATACAACCTGTGTAATTCAACAATATATTGCATAACTGCTTCTGGATTTCTTGCTATAAAGTAGTTGTCTACACAATTACGTTTCCAGCTGCTGTTTCACCGTAATTTAATGCTAATTCCTTCATGTTTATATTTGATGCTTTTAATACCATTGTTTTCTAAGGCGTTTCAAAAAAGTATTTACCTCAATGAATCTGTACTGATGAAATTAAATTAAACAAAACAAAAACAGTTCCACCAGCCTCTTTGCTGCAGAGACTGACTAGACCCTCTACAAAACTAATCTGCAACATTCCTGAAGCATATTAGTAAGCAATATACAAGCCACTAAACTCAAAAAGGATGGAATTACAAACGCTAATGAGTCATAAGCAGACAGATAGAAACTAAATTGCAAGTTGATTAAAGATACCCTTCCATTGACAGGGACAGTGAAAGGAACTGCACAACCCGTACTAATTCAGTTCTATCATAACTGGTTAAGACTACTGGTGTCAAGATTAATCATCTGACTCTTGCTCCAAATCAGTCCTCTGCTTACGCTACTTTACTATTCACATCTGTCCTAACTACTATATACCTGTTTATTTAAAGAAAAAGAACATATGGCACTAAAGATACTGAGATAGCAAATGCAGACTAATGGGTACAGCTGTCGTGCGGGAAAGTCAGGCAGGTACCTTCGCCCATCTGCCTATGCACACAGACCTACCGTGCTGGCCAGCCCCTTCCCTGAGCAAGAGAGAATCTGGAAAAGCTGTTCTCAAACTCCAGACAACATTTTGATATCACTTCATACTTCAATTCTTCAAAGGTTTTGTTAGCTGAGCTTTTCAAACAAAGTCATAAACACTCTTGCCAAGTATAAGCTTGTAAAGCAAAAAGCACATCTGAACTTCAATATTGCTACTTAGACACTTGATTTTCCCCTCACCTGTACCTAATATCTTCTTTGACTTAGGGAGCTCTTCCTCACCCTGACTGAGATCAGATTCAGGTGCGTTGCCCACCAGGGTCTGTATGCTGGCATTTTGTTATTCCTATGTTCATGGACTTCAGCTATCCTGCTTATGTTTTGGGTGTTACAACTGTTTATTCAGCTGTCTTTATTCTGGAATTGGATTACTAACAGCACCTTTAGTTATGCAGCCCAAAGAGACCACACAACTTCTTTCCAGTTGACAGACCCGATCTTGCTGCAGAGAGAAACGACATTACCCTCTGGGGGCGAGGGGGGGACCTGCCATTTCAGTGAAGTGGCGGGGCGGGGGACCGGGACCGCTATGCTGGTTACTTGGGCATAGCAGGTCCCAGTCCTGAGTGCCTTTCACCTAACCTGAGCTTTTTGTAGGACTGCAGCTGTAAGGTTTTGCCTGAACTTATGTTCTCCCACTTTTTCTGTTCCGATGAAAATAGAAACTTTTAATAGTCATTAACAGAAATTAAAAGAATTCGGCATGTGATGAACAGCTGAATTCTACAGTTTTTAAAAACAGAACAAATTACTGAGCTGTTTTTACTCTAATTGTTATTTCAAGTAACCAGCACGCAGATGAAAACACAGTCCGTTTTCAAACGGAAAAACTACCTACAGCGAAATAACCCAAGTAACCTGCACCGTGGCTCCCTGCCCGCAGGCGCACAGCGCACGGGCACAGGTCAGAACTGACAGGCGGTACGTTTCCGAGTTCAGCACCGGCTTCCCCAGGTAGGGAGGGCACGCTGCTCTGCACCCTGGCACCACAGCAAGAGGAATTCTAGCCCCATCTTGGGTAACGGGTTGGTCAATCGCTGGATTATCATTTTATGGCTTGGATTCACTTAACTGTAACATCAACAGTCCATTACTGCTGGATTAACAAGATATTTAAAGAGGCTAAACATGATATTCCAGAAAAGCGATTATCAAATGCTAGAAATAATGATTACAACTAAAATTGCTGGAACATGGAGAGGGGTTGTCCCATGTTATTGTCATTTGATCTAAATACTAGTTTATTTGTCAAAACCTAAAAGATAAGCAAAAAATTAAACGATCACATTTCTACAGACAAACCAACACTGGAAAAAGGCGGCCAGCAGCAGTATTTATCTTTGAACAGATCTTCCCAAAACAGTTAAAGACTATTTGGCTGGAAAAAATGGACCACATCAATTTTGGTGTAAAAGGCCTAACTGCATTTTAATTCATTTACAAAAAGCTCACAGATGTGGTTTAGACAGGAGTTGCTCAAGTTGCAAATATGCCTCGCTCTGGCAAGTCCCGATTTCTTTCCAAAGGGTAGGTCACTGCATAGAAGACCAAAAAAAAAAAAACCCCAAACCAAGCAGCCTTGGGAATACAGGAAAAACAGTTTTCACTCTGAGCTGGATTGAATATTTTTATAGTAAAACCAGGTTAAACTGCTTCTTCAGGAATTTTTCAAAGGAAATGCAGCTGAGGTTGCTGAAAGAGCAAGAGGGGTTGGGATGCATTTTGGTCAACAGTTTCGGGCAACTACAAATTCAGTAAAGAATATGGAAGATCTTGCTGTTAATAAAGTCAAGCCCACTTAAATTGAGTTCGTAATTTCTTTGATAGTTCTTTGAACCTGAAACTCAAAATGAAACTCAGGGTGGGATCAAGACGTTCCGGACTGAAACCTCCAAATTACATACAGGTCTGCATCAGACCGGTCCGAAAAACAACTCTCAAGGAGTAAAGCTTTATTTATGCATTTCCATAATGCCAAGAAGACTATCATGAACGAGTGTTAAACATTTTGGTGTAGTTCAGCCGCTTATCAATCTTTAAAAGCCAGCCTTTTTTTCCCCCTACAGAATTTGTAGACTAGGCAGGTTTACTGTTATCCATGGATGATCCATGACACAAAGAAAAATAATGCTATGGGGAAGAGGACTGTTTCAGAGGGAAATGTTGACGAATATCCAGGAGAGAGTCTTTGGAAACAAATTTGCTAGAACGTGCGCCTCAGCTAACCTCATAAGCTACCAATATGTTTTCATACTAGTCACACTAACTAAAGGCACAATCCGAGTTTGAAAACACAGTACAAGATAGCAACAGAGTGCTACCCAGAAAACAGCACTTAGTGAGAAGGTTGGAAAGTTCATATAAGCAGTAAGAGATGTAGCTGCTTCCAAGAATATGTTTCTTGCCTCTCCCATTCCTTGTGACCATTTCAATAGATGTTCTGCCAGCACAACCACCTTCAGAAAGTTAGATATACGTGCCTATTGCAAATATAGTTTGTATCAGCAAAGAAAAGTGATCTTGCTAGTTTATAGCTTACACTAATAATTCCTTGAGTGAAACAAGCTGCATCGGCAAAAGGCCATTTTTGCTGTAGAACTATACCTAGCCTAGTACTTTTGCCTGTATTGAGAGTTGTAAATAAGCACAGGCCTTAATGACATTTCCATGCTCACATGGGTTTTCTGTGTAGATCTCACTTCACATGATCTCATCCTCACTCCACGAAACTCCTCAGCATTGTAGCTTAATGACTTTCTTCCAGGTTTCAGAGAAATCACTGAAACCAAGTAACAAACTATCTCCCAAAAGGTGCATGCCTTTCACGTCATGCAAAAAGTGAAGTTCAGTGGAGAGTAGGTAAATTTTCAGAGCTCAGATTACAAAAAAGGGAAGCATCTGCAGCTCTGTGGGAAAATGCGAAGGGGTTGTTCCGAGGTAGGCCAAAGTTACCAGTCTGATGGCTAATTTATAGCAGCCCAAGTTTAACTTAAATTTGAAATGTTAGTAATGCAATAATTACCAAAGAATTGTTGGTGTGGTAACCTTTTCTTTCCTTCTCTCTTTTTTCTCTTTTTCCCTGCTTACTTACAGTACTGTCAAACCAGAACACAGGTCTATTCTATTTCCTACACAGGTAGAGCTATCTTACAGCTTTTAAGAGAGAAATTGCTATTACTAGAGGAAATCTGATTATGGATTATATTGCCACTTGACTCAATACCAGTATAGGTAGGTATTACTACACATGCAGTATGTAACACAATCTTCAATTGCTAGTGTAATTAGGAAGAAAAAGGGGAGTTAAGGACAGGCCAGAAACACCTTAATCATCTATGAAATCTGCAGCAGAAGCTTCTGGAGAGAGCCACTTAGATTCCCTCCCCCGCCCCCTGGGTCCCCGATTCATGCAAAACTGATCACAAAACAGATTAGGCAAACAATGAAAATACATATGGGAAAACTAAACTGTAGACTCCAGTTTTAGATGGTAACAAGTGGTAAAAATTTTTAAAAATGCCTTGGTCTGATTACAATCTAAAGTCCTCCAAAGAAGACTGTGAAAAATTTGCCAAATACTATGAGTGAAACTGTACAACAGCTTGAATTAGAAGGGTGGCTTACAGCGATTCCACTGATAGAAAACCAGAAGCCACAATTAGCCTTCAGTTTAAGGTAACAAGCACTATTTAAAGTGAGATTTTTGAGAAGTTATCAGCTGTTTGACATGCTTTGTGAAGATCAACAAATACAGAGACATTTCAGTGTAAAGACAAGGAATAACAAATACTGCTTTCACACTAAGACATTAACTTTCATATTGCAGTCAGACATTTTGACAGTCAAGGTACTGCACAAATGCAGGCACAGAAGCAAAATGTGAGGCAGCGTTAGGGGAAACTGCCATTATATTAAACACAGAGTTGAAAGTAGGCAGAATTGAGCTGCAGAGGAAATACTTAGGCTACTACTTAGGACTCCACTAAAACAAGAAATGTTTAACTCGCATACCGTATTATTTTATGACCAGGCTCTGCCTCATTCAAATAAATTCCCTCATTTCAATCTGCTTTGGGTCACCCTGACACCTCTTGCAATTTGTACACCCTAAAACTGATTAAATGGCTGGAAAACCAAATGCATATTTCAAGTAAAGTATCTGTCACTCAGTATTTTGGATGACTTGGGCAAACCCTGAGTGTTCATTTGGGTTAGGCTCATGTGCTCTGGCTACAGGAGAGACACTTATAACTGAGACGTAGGAAGCTCAGAGTAAACATACTGGTAACAGAAACCATCACAACTGGGAATCAACACTGGGGATTAAATAACCTAAACATTGACATAGGTCCCGTTTTCCAGCGATCTGCATCAGCTTTGCTTGGCTTGACACTAAGAAGAACACAGCAGAGAATCAAGACTGATGAATGTGGACTGATGAATGTGGCACTGTGGAAAGCTGCTTGCCTGACTACATAAACTGCTTTTTCCTTGCTGTTTAATAAAAACCTATTAAAAAGTAGGTATCTGAGGTCTTTGTGATCCAGCTAAATACACAACATAGTACTGAAAGAAGACATTCATTGCTCCCCCTCTTTTTAAAAGCTGTTATCGTGTCTTTGCCACCAAAGTAGAAATAGCAACCATTCAGGTACTTCCTCTTAAGACAGCCATACAATCTTTAAAACATCCACTTCCCTGGAGCCAGAAAGAATCCCAGATTTTCACCAACAGGCAGCTGCTGCATGGGAGGGGTCCTCTCCTCTCCCTCCATGAAGCAATTAAGTCTAATCTACTTGTACCCTTCCAAAATGCTGCAGACAATTTTATTCAAAAAGAAAACGTCGATGACATGTCTGTCACTCGTATCCCAAGACAAGCACAGAAAACAGTGCAATGTCTGGCTTGCTACCACAAGCTCATCATTTTTGCATCTGCTAGCAATAGCTGATGAGATCATTCACTAGGCTGTCATGAAGTAAAAATATTACCCGTCAATATACTCAAGCTCTTGGATCAAAGGGACAGCCCATCTCATGGCACTCTCCAGGGCTGCCCGATGATTGATTTCATTCCTACATCTCCATCTCTTCTTGCTTAGTGCAGTGGGGGCCCTGGGAGATTCTTGGGATTTATACACCAAAGAAAAGAGAAGTACACCTGTAACTTTCAGATGGTCAGGAGTATATACTTTGGAGTATACTCCAGCTCAGGATTTAGTATTGAGTGCAATTGCTCTAAAAAATGAAACAGGAGTTACTTCTCCTTGAGGATGGGTATTTGTCTATTTGTCCTCCTTGCTCAGAAGCCAATTTGTTCCAGCATCTATCCCAATTAATGTCACTTCAGACAACCCAAACTTTTTTTTTTTTAAAATGAACTTTATTTATCCGACTAATGCCTACACACAGTTTAGTAGCAGAGACCACATTTTCTTGATTACCTTGCTTACTTGTGCTAGAAGAGAACAATAGAGATGTAAAAAAATCCTTGTCTTTTCAGGTCTTTTCCTTGCAAATGAAGTAAATGGCTGCAGTGCATTTCCCTCCATCACTTATGTAGAAGATCTCAAACAAGACATATTTTCAAACAGCAGCATTTTATTAGTTTTCTACTCTTTCCTCACCTTGCATCACCCTACTGGTGGTAAGAAACTGAGTCAGCATGGCACTACTTTAGAAGCCAAAGTCGGATCACCCTTTAACTAAAAAAAGCAGTGTTAACAACTTGCAATAATTTGAAGCAAACAGCTCAGATGCAACCACCTCACAAAGACAGGAAACTGCTCTGCAGTGGGACTCAGGAAACAGGCTCAGATAAGGCGACTTGCCAAACTCAGCTACAGGCTGTGTACGACATGGTCAAAACGCCGCTTCTACTGCATGTTTCAATTTCTGTTGGATATGACACGTGTAATATCTCTCAGTTCAGAAACATTACAGGATCTCTCAGGGTGTTAATGACAATCAGGCACCGTGTTATAACCACTGGGAGACCACCAAGGTGCTACAAAACTACTTTCAGCGCTTCCACAGTTAACTGAAAACTAACCAGCAAAAGGTAAACCATCTCACATCTCTAGTACTATCCTCTGCTCAGGATAAAGCACCGAGGTGGTAACACAGATGAGTAACTGTGCAGCGCCACTGTCCTTCCACACTCACTCTGCAAAGGACATTTGTTTCCAGGTCTCAGTTCCGCAGCTGCTGTGAGCGCTGTGTTGGTTCTGACCCCTGCAAAGCAAGCCTGACATTCCGTCCTGACTTGTGTCAAGCCTTCGATGCGCACTAACGCACGTAACAAAATGTCCTCATTCCCTTATGCTGTGGTTTAACCCCAGTTGGCAACCAAGCACCACACAGCCGCTTGCTCACCCTCCCCGCCCCGGTGGGATGGGGGAGAGAATGGGGTGGGGGGGAGAAAGCAAAATCCGTGGGCTGAGATAAAGGCAGTTTAATGGGGTAGCAGAGAAAGGGAAAATAATAATAATAACAACAACAACAACAATGACGACGATGATGATAAAAGAATATACAAAACAAGTGATGCACAATGCAGTCGCTCACCACCCGCTGACCGATGCCCAGCCAGGCCCCAAGCAGCGATCGCTGCCCCCGGCCAACTCCCCCCAGTTTCTATACTGAGCGTGACGCCGTATGGTGTGGAATAGCCCTGTGGCCAGTTGGGGTCAGCTGTCCTGGCTGTGCCCCCTCCCAGCTTCTTGTGCCCCTGGCAGGGCATGGGGGGCTGAAAAGTCCTTGATGAGTGTAAGCACTGCTGAGCAACAACTAACACATCAGCGTGTTATCAGCATTGTTCTCATGCTAAGTCCAAAGCACAGCACTGTAGCAGCTACTAGGAAGAAAATGAACTCTGAATTAAGCTGAAACCAGGACACCGTACTTAAGGGAGCAAGTTCCCACTGAAATATCTGTAAAGATTGATCTAGAAGTGCAAGAGAGACAAAAGAAGCCAAAAAAAGACACCTGGGACAGAACCAAGGAGAGTCCATGTTTTTCCTCATAAAGATACCAAGGAAACCATCCCTCCCCCCACCCCCCCAGTTTTTTAAAGCATTAATAGGAAGTAAAAACAAAACAAGCAAGAAAAAACACTTCAGCCAGGTCAAATGTGTGTTCAAGTGGAGGTATGAAACCACTTAAAGCTCTCACAGGATTATAAGCCCCTTTGACAGGTCTGATAATTTTAAAGGCCTAATTCCATTACAGTATCTGGCAGCCTGCAAGGGCACATTTTACTAACCGTAGGCCACCAGGTCATGATAGATGTTGACAGAAAACATTAAAGGTTAAGTAGATGTAAGACCATAAAACGTTTCAAGCTGTACAGTGCCAACAATGTTAACTAGCAACCACGGTGCTGTTTGAGAGGAGAAAAAGATAGTTGGGTCTTCCCACCAACTGCAGTCCCAGGAAGCCCTAGCAGAAGCAGGTGGCCAGGATGGCCAGCACTGGCATGCTCACGTGACATGAAAATCCTCTTAGCTATATCAAAGCCCAAATTTCATATGTTACTTAAAATTCATAAAGTGCAATATCGGATTAATTAAGGTTAAGAAAACATACCCATACAATAGATTTCACTAGTCCTCTTCAGCTGGGAAACACCAGAAGGGCAGAAAGGCAGGAGACATCCTGGCGGCTAAGGTCAGGCAACCTGCAATTGCCTCTCTGTAACACTACTTTGAAAAGTAGCGCTCAGATCCTCACCATGATGAGAATCTAAGCCAACAGTTAAAACAATTTATCAGGACCCAATAATTTTGCCTTAAAACCCTCGCAAAACTTATTCAAGAACAGCGGTGTAATCACTGCAGGTGGCAACCCACACTTCAACGCTGCCCGAGAGTATTTATGCAACACATTTATGCAGTTGCAACTCCGACATGTAATTTTGATTGCTCATTCCCTAAAGGTGTCTAGGTACAATGACAATGGCCGTAATCACAGAGTTAACCTTATTCCAGTCATTAAATATAAACCCTAATATTTCACATCCCCAACTAGTTAATGGAAAGGAAGGTATCACACAGATCACTGCCTGTGTGTGGAAAAGGCTCGAAAACCGCTCTGCATGCTCTCTTCTATAAGGCACTATGAGGATATTCACAAATGAATCTCCAACTTTTTCTTTTTTTTTTTTTTTTTTTAAAAAGAGCTCCTCTGAGTGACATCTATCTGGATAATAAATTGCCAACACCACAAACAATTAAATTAAAAGCTGTTCAATATGTAAGGGGGAGGGAGTTGACTACTGACCAAATCTGACATACAAATAGCTTGCTAATTTGTCAGCGAGCCAAAATAAATGGAATGGGCTGGCTACAGGTGCAGGTAAATGCCTCAGAAATAGACATCAATAAATCATTTAGCTCTCTTTAACATTTTAGATTACAGTCATTTAACAAGAAGGACATTTTTGCCTTTGCAACGCAATTCGTGAATGCTTCAAGTGAGCCATTTTAAGTCAACACTTAAGATGGGACTTTAAAACTTCCTTTTTCTGTTCTCTTATAATCTACTCTTTACTCAGCCAGAATTATAAACTGTAACTTCTGTTCTGCTTATTGCAAAATACATAATCCAAGATTATGGGCTATTACATACTAGTGATCAACTAACTCTCCAAGTCCAAAACTCTCCTGATGAGAGAATAAATCCCCTGATATTTTTGTAGATGGCAAGACAAAGAAGCAGCTTGCTAAATGTCAGGCAAGCCAGAAGGCCAACATCCTAGTCTCACTAAATGTAAAAGTGTTTATATGGAAAGGTGAAAACAGTGGGTCATCATGTATTAAATGTGTTCCTTACAAGTAAAATCACTTGGTCCCTGTAATTCTCCGTTTCAAATACTTCTTTTAAAAGCCAGCCACTGGCTGTCTCATCCTTCTGCTCAAACACCATCTGCTGAGCCCGTTTTCTATGAAAATGATACAAGGAGCCACAAATACTAACAGACAGAAGCATAATTGCACGTTCAAAAGAAGGTCACCCTCATATTAAAACCAGAAACACAAACACACAAGGACCATCTATGCTTCTATTTTTCAAAAGAGCTTAAAGGTATATTCACAGCCCATAGTCATTTAGTAAAAAGATTAAAATCTCTGGTTTCTAATGGACTAAGACCATATAAAAGCTTACACAAATGTTTCTGGTTTTAACCTGATTCCAGTGCAACTTTTGTCTAATGAAGCGTATTTATTGACAGCCTCAAAATACTTTAGATAGTCACTTTAAGGACCTTCCAGGTAAATCGGCCAATTAAGGAATTACAGTATTTCCACCCTGAGGAACAGTTAGAAAACATCCATAGCCATTTGGAAAGCTGACTGGAACAGGACAATTTAACGGTGCTTGTCTACGTGCAAGAAGATGATACAGTTAGGAACTTTCTTCCAGACTAACCTCTTAATCACCTTATTGCTGGAAAACCAGTAGGAATGCATATGGATGAAAAGGTACGTAGGAATATGACGGACTCTGGTGCTTACTTCCAAAAATATAACATTTTATTACACCTAGGATAGGAGGAGTCTTTACACACTTACAACCAAACATGACAGCCAGGCACTCTGCCAAACATGCATTATAAATCGGAGCTAACGGCCAAATCTGGACAGAACCCAAGTTACAGCGCCAAAGTTCACTAAGATATTACCAAACTTACGAAAAAACACAAAGGGTGTGACACAATCTCGTGGCACATCTGTCCGAGCGGGAAGGTTGGAGTTTAACTATCGACAGTGACAAAATGAGAATGTTGAGAAATATCCATAGTAGACCCTGTTAACAGAACCAGGGAGACCTAAAAGCTGCTCAAGGCAGTCAAATAACAGCCTGTGATCAATAGAAGCAAATACTGCTGGCAGATCAAGCAGGATCAAGACTACATAAGCCACTGCAATCTGCACGAAGAAGTAAATCATGACAGGCTCCTCTGAAAGCCGTGGTGTTAGGCCGATGCTTGAAAAACGCAACTTTCTTAAACAGTTGGATAGTGTCAGTAGATAAGATTGTAAAAGTACTGTTAACACCCTTCTTTGAAGTCTGGCTAGAATATGGATAAGTAAGTGGCAATAAGTAAGTGGCAAAAAAACCCCGCAGTATTTTTTTCTCTTCCTATTACTTACTAATGCAGAAATAAGGTTGTTAATAAAATGTTAAATATATTAAATCACTAAAACAAACAACAGGTCAGTAAAGCTGGTTAGCAGAGCTAATTGAGTACTGAAGAGAGTCACACGACAATCTCCTATTCACTCTCTCTGTTACCTTCTTGGGCTTGAGTAAGAAAAGATACCCAAGAAAAAGTAAAGGAGTGATTTTTATGAACATCCCAGGTTGCCCGAGTTCTGCTTCCGCTGAACCGCTACTCACTTCATTTGTAACTAAGTTAGGTCAGAATGATTTTGAAAATCCAGTACAAACAGTTTTAATGATAAGCCCTCGAAAAAAGGGACTCATCCAGGTACTATAACATTCTATCCAAACAGCATTCTAACGAGCTCGAATTTCCCAACAATGGTGGGGTTTTGTCTGTTTCCAGGTTGTCAACAAGAGTCCAGCTTGCCTACCTCCAGAAATTTAAGGGATTTAAGAGATGTGAGGGGCACTGAGGAGGTACAAAGAACACCAGCTATTAAGAAGAAAACTCCATTAAAGGATTAGAAGTTGATAAACAAACGTTAAAGGTTATTCATCAAATGGGAGAGAGCTGTACTTCAGTTAAAATAAACAACAAGAATTAGGAGCTTAGCTGGGTGTCTGAACATTTTTATTGGTACTAATGAAGACAACAGAGAATAAAATTAACTTTTTTTTTTCTGGAACAGGTAAAACTGCCATTGGTCACACCGGATTACTGTCAGCAGAATGAGCCCCAACAAGCTAAGAATCAGGATTAGTAACATACTCCAGAGAATGCAAGACATTTGAAAATGATCCAGGTCAAGAACTGGAGAAGTGTATAATATTTATTATAGGTAGGCTGAGTGGCAGCCTTCCACACTGCTGAAGTAATTACTGTCCCAGTGTCATTCATTTTATTCTATAACTATACCTTGTCTTGATTTGAAGGAGACAATTCTTCAGGGAACTTCCAATTAAAAATGGGGAAAATAACCTGCCTGTGCTCTTTCTGGGCTTCTCTTGTCTCCTTACTGAATCCTCAGTGAAAGAGCCCGTATATGTGCCAGACTGGCTGGCTGCTTTCTCATTGATGGTGAACGGATACGCGCTCTTCACCATGCCTTAAAAGCTATTACTGCTTTGCTTTATTGTGCATTGGTGTACCTCTGATAATTATTGCAACATCCATTTCATCTGAAGGCTCGCTCATCCTTTTACATTCTGGCTTAAAAGGTTTTGTCCAGTAACTTCAAATTGTTCTGATATTGAAGAAGCTGACTTTTAGTTACTTCTTGAACAACTGTTTTATATACCTCAACATCCTTTTGCTAAAGCGTTTTAGAAGCAGGTATACCGGGTGGAATTTTTGTCCCTATCCCGCCGTTAGAAGAGTCGAGAGATATTAACACAATGTGTTTTTTCCAGTGTGTTAACTTTTCAGTATTTTTACAAGGACCTGTTTGGTTTGGTCACTCCAAAGAAACGATCAGTAACTCCACGCTACATGAAACAGATGCCATGCCTGGTGTTTTTTCACGGAACTTTCTGGTTTCTTCTGGAAAGGCAGTACAGGGAAAACTACCACAGCAAACTCGAGTATTAGAGGACAGGCAGTGGGGTCATTTGTTACAGCAATATTTTTAAAACTCCCAGGATATGTCTGTGCTGCACCACATGCTGTGCCCTGCAAGTTACTGGAGGTAGTAAGCCATCCACTCAGCCTGCAGCGCTATCCACACGGCCCAGCTAGGCTTCCGATAACTCAGAGGAGATCACCCAGCTCTAGCCTGGATAGCTCTGAACTGCCAACGCAGTAATAGCTGAGCAGCGCTGGGAGGAAGCCACTTTTCCCCACTCCCCCCCCTCACGCCGCCTTGAGCAAAAGCCGTGCTGTCCAGCTGCTTACAAGCAGTTTCATGGCAGTCTGTCAACAGCAGGTTCTTCTGCTTGTTCCACCCAAGACAAAACAGAAGTTCCACTTGCAAGAGCAGCCTCAGAGGAAGGCATTTCCTGTGGCAGTCTCTGTTCTCAAACCGAGAGGAGCAAAACCAGAAAGCATCTTCACTGAGATCTCTGGAACATCATTTTAGCAATGTTCCACACAGTAAGGTTTTGGGTTTGTTTATTTTCCCCCGGTTAGCTCCTTCCCTGGTTAGCTGCTCCGCTGTTTAATATAACGTTCTGTCTTTTCTTTTGTGGCGAGAGAAAAAAGAAATGACAATTTTAAAATCCCATAGAGTGACAGTTTCCTGTTGGCTGCACTCTAGTCAGGTTTGCTGTTGCTGTTGATCAGTAACATCCCTTCTGCCGGTGCCCTGGTCATGAGAAAGCAGCTTTGCATTGTCACAGCCCCAGTGACAACGGAGGCTAACACGGGAACTTCTCTGTCCTCAGCTTACCTTGCGACATAAACCCCCACTATTCTCTTGTCTCAGTTACACGTCTTGTAACTGGGGGGGCGGCTTGGGGGGTTGGATTCAGAGACTCTCGATCTAATTGCTGTACTAACCTTTATGGCAACAGAAGGCCTGTTTTGCCAGACCATTCCCTCTAAATTATCTCACCGTAATTAGTACAGTACCTGTCACCACAATAACGAATTTCTTACTAATTGCGCCCAAAGTATCCTCTATCATTCTCTCATTGCTAGTTCGCACACTCTTCCTTTTTGCTGTGCAACCAACAGCTGTCCCCTGTTCACTACGAGGGGACAAGTTTCTTGGGTGTTCCTGGAGCATCCAGCACAAGGACTAAATGCTACTTTCAGCACAAGTAATACCGGTCAGAGTGCATGTGTTTCACCGAAGTGTGAACACAGCAACGTTTCTGTCAGGACCACAGAGACACTGACATGAAGAGATTTGACATTTGCGCCCATTCTACTACAATCTACACAAAATTAAAGGCTGAAGACTAAGTTTCAGACCTCTCATATGATCAATATTTCAATTGCTACCATGAAACTGTACCTTACATGTTCAGATGACTTCTTTACTAGTGAAATGTCACTGCATTTGCAGACGTATTTCCCCAGAGATTCTCTGACGACTCCTCCAGAAAGAGGTAAAAGTGGGGTGGGTAGGAATCAAATTAATATTAAGTATTTTTTTAAATCAAAATTTAATCATAAATCCAAAACTGAGCCTTTGGTAACACGCTTCTGTTGGCTTAAACTCAAACTGAAGCGTTACTGACTGAGTTCTTCTGAAGCAAATTTACATAAAACCAAACTTTTGTTCTCAAGTTCTACTGCACTTTAACTGCCATCTTGATTTAAGTGCTAAGCAAAAAGAGGAACAAAATCCTGCTAAGCGCATCAGTGACGGGATGGAGGGAACATGCTTTTGCTCGACTGAGAGGAGCTTCTACTTTGATGCATGATTAGCTGCTGATAATTACTTTCTTTACCAACACAACTGTAATAAAGTTTTAACTTGAGGAAAAATTAAAGGAAATACTGGGTAACTTAGAGCAAATTAAGTTGGATCTTCATTCTATGTACTTCCATTTCCAGGCAGCGTTTCAGCCAATTGTTTCTCTTAGGTCATCCCAGCCTGATGACCTGGTTAGCTTCACCTGTTTGAGACATGACTTCTTGAAAGAAATGGTCTCCACAGTAACTCTTCCCTCCAAGATCTACAGATTTGTACAACAGACATCATCTTCTATCGTTTTATGAGCCAAGGTAAGCTGTCATAAAAGACAATTCAAATTGGCCAGTTCAACCCATGAGACCTGTCTGCAGAGAGCATTTACTTCATCCAAAGTTGACAGATACTATGGGATTTTCAGCCAGATCTTATCATGGGCTCACCGGAATTCAGGGGAAGTAGTTTGTATGATTGAAGTCAACACTTGTTTTGACAGCGACTTCAGTGGACACAGGACCACTGACACTACTTCAGGCAAAGGCTATTTCACCTTACGCAGCGATTTTACTGATCGAAGGGCTGCCATCTACAATAGCGAGACTCTTCCCCCCAACAAACCATGCTGCCAATGTCTGAGTTGCAAATGCTGAAGCTGTATAGATTCCTTGCATTTCATTTTTGCCGTACATTAGCATATGCCATTTTATCCAGTGTTGAGTTATTATTTGCTTTAATCCAAGCAACTACACCAAAAAATAAACCAACATCCAAAAATTCCACTCTGGCATCAGTAGTTTGAAACTGGCTGTAAACTCCGTTAAGTCATATGCGAATTAAATAATCTTTTTAGNCCCCCGGTCCTCCTCTGCCGCCGCCCGCCGCCTCTCTTCTGCCGCGGAAAAAGGCCACATACGCCTGCAAACGCTCCTAGGCAGAGACCAGGCAGCGCAGAACAAAGACAGCCGGGCTTGCCTTCATCTCGGCACAGGCAGCCGATAGCTATTTCCACGCTCGTTCGCTCCCCCCCCCCCTCCGAGGGCACCCTGCTCTGTTCCTCCTCTCTCTCCTCTTTGCCTGTCCAGCTACTGCACAACACACATCAATTATTCATTGCTTGTCTCCCGGTTTCCAGGCAAAACCAATCACAGATGGAGTCTTGCTAATGGGCTCATGCCGTACTTGCCAACAGGCTATTTGTGCTCCAGCTACAACCCTCTAGAGACAATAAAGAGAATCAGGTTAAGCTTTAAAACTTCACACGTACGCGAGCAGACCTAAAACGGCGATATACATGTAAGCATCCCTATGACATTGCTTAGGAGTACGTCTTCAGCATCCAGCACGGCAGAAGGCTGCTTTAAATCTTCTGAAAGGGTTTTAAGAAAATCAAACGCTCAGAAAAATCTCACCTCCGCTGCATGTTACTGATATTGATGGTTTTCTTTTCTGTCTCTAGCGATCCATCTCTTGCTTTCCCATTACACCTCTCCCTCCTTCTCTCATACTCACGCACGCACACACACACACGCAGCCACAGCCACTTTGCCAGAAGGAAGAGAGAAGGGGGGGGGGGGGGGGGGGGGGCAGAGAGAGGAGAGAGAGAAGAAAAAAAAAAAACCACCACCACACCAACCACCCAGGCAGCTCACATTTCAAACTTGCAAGGAGGGGTGGTGCTTAAAACGCTAGGACAAAGCCTCCGTCTCTGGCATCCAGCCAAAATACTAAAATAAATCCGCTCGATCAATTAATTGGAAGCAACACTTGTTCGAGTCCGCATAACAAACCATTAAGGGCAGCGGGGCTGAAAAGCCTTTGGATTTGGGAAGTCTCACACGCTTGTTTCCCCCCCTCCCTGTTTGCTGAATGCTGTTGACTAAATCCATCAAACTAGTCATGCTAATTAGC
>VZTL01015893.1:0-22983 GCA_013400535.1 Scopus umbretta
TTGTTGAGGTTTCTGTTGTGTGGCATGAGTCTCTGTTGCTGAGACACTATGACTTTATATCAGTCAGGGATAATTTAATTAAAGACTATACTAACTGATGCATGGGGACGCATCAGTAATGAGTGTGTTTTATCCACTAAGGAACAAATACGTTTTCAGAATCATTCTTTCTTCAGCTAACTTCTCATTTAAAGATTTGGATGGTTTCCAATAGCTCACTGTTGCTCCTTCTCCCATCTGTCCCACTGAGAAATACAAAACATCGTTCTGCTCATGTATATATGTGTGCATACACGCACACACATATGCATTCGTATATAAACCCAAAATGATGTTAAACCTTCAGTCACACCATCTGATACGTCTCAGGCGCATGAAAGCAGCAGTCGGTCCCTCAGCGCCAGGGCAGAGTCAGGCAGACGTCGAACTGAAGCCGATGTCAGGTATCGAGGTACAACAGCAGGAGAGGGGATGCCTCATCCATAACATCGAGGCATGCTGCTTTGCTGATATAATTCCTGGGCCACGTCCCAAAACTGTGGCCACTAATGAAAAGCTTGGTGGCTCATTCCTTCCCATATAATGTGAAAAGATGGAATTCCAACCAGAGGCCCAAACACCCAAACGGTATTTTCTCTTTGAATAAAAATGGAAAGAATGAATATTACCTGGGGTACCTGTCAGCTTTGCCTACCCCAAAGAGAAGAATCAATCTGACTTGCTGTCCATAGTCTCTGAAGAAAGTGGTGACTAAGTAACTCTCCTTTTGTGATTATCCTACCAACAAATCGCTCCTAACAAAAAAATCTACGGACACAGAGCTGAAGCGCAACTGGTTCTCCAACACAGGAGATTAACATGGTGACGCATGTAGGTGTAGCAATAATGTGTTAATGAGTTATTGATTTTCTTAATTAAACTTTACTGGTATCATATTTTCAATCTAAATGAATGCATCATTAAAGTAATTAATAGCATGGCCATAACAATAACTGTCTGAAATCACAATTAATTGGTGGCACACAGTCCTCCCGTAACACCCCGTAGGCAGACCAGGAGCCTCAGCGGTGACATTGTACCTGCCTCTGATGGACGTCGCAAGGAACCTGAAAACCTGTACAGCAGAGCTGCCGGCACGGGAGCCGGGCTGCGCGGTGCCCGACGCCTGCCGGGCCACTGGCCAGCCGTCACCGGGCTCTGCGCTGCTGCTGTTACAGCCATTCTGGGAATTAGTAACAATGCAAGCACCAAACAAAAACAAAAGCACACACAAAAATAAAAGAAACAAATCCAAACATACTGTCTAAGGGCCAGGCCGCTTGATTAAAGCTGTGCTGCAGAGCTCAGCCGTAGCGGCCCGTAACTACGTGGATGAACCTTCTCCTAGTGGTACCAAAGACCCATTGCTCTAGGGCTTTTTGCCTTTTTCTGTTCTAGTCTGCTTTCAAAGCCTGGCCCGCCACCGTGGAAGCCAGAGTGGCGTGAGCCGCAGTTGAAACCCAGCGCTGGTGGGCTGCTGCACGGTCGGCGGGTGCTGCGCCCCCATCTCCCCCGTCCTTTCTTCCCCTTCCAGCTCAGAACAAGCAGTCCTTGTTCATACAGCACCCAAATTCAGGAATTTTTTTTTTTTTTTTTTTCCCCTGCTGACCATTCACATTTGAAAAGCATCCTTGCTGAACCAACGCACGGCTAGCCCTTCTCCCTCCTACGCACACCAAAACCAGCCTCAACTTGTGCGATTTGAAAATGGCGTGTTAATTTACAGGAGTTCTAACTTTGCAAGTAATTGCTTAGGACAGAAAATACAGACCATTAAACATGTTTGAAAGCTTGGTATTTTTAAGCACAACATAAAAAAAACCCTAAATCAAGGTCAATTTTTATACATAGTATGAATAATAATAAGTAAGAACAAAATATGTAACTGTGATCATAATTAGAGAACACCTCCTGAAACTGAGGAGACATTTTTCTTGACTGAAGGAGAATATTCAGTTAGAATTTTTTTTTTTTTAGCAGATTTTTTTTTAAAGAACATCTAGTTTTCTGAAGAAGAAATTCTACTGAAGCTATCATCCTTGGGTTGGGAAAAGGGTTACAGATCCGGTTGCTGTTGCCCATCAAGTTGTAGCCCTTCTACAGCTTCCACATATTTTAATGCTGTCTAAAACCTCACTAGCTATTTTTAGCCTGAACCGATTTTTGTAGTCATGTCTGTCTGTGGCAAACACATAATATCAGACTCACCCACAGTTATGACTTCCTGTGGCTTTTTCCAAGACTTGTTCTGACCTTTTTACCCTGGAAGAACAGTGCAATAAGAAATTCTAAATTCTTTGCTATAAACTGAAGAAAGAAATATCCCAGCTAAAACAAGAGCTAGACAGCTGGACCATTTCACAGCTTACCCCATCTTCCTGATGAAGACATCTTGCTTCTCTTCCCTTGCTGTGAGATGGTATCTGACCCATTGCAGAACCACGTAATTGCACTAACCTGATGCTGGTGAGGCTGGCAACTCACAGGAGACAGAGTACAGAGAAGCAGGAGACTTCAGGCATGGGGAAAAAAACCTAAATGATCGGTAGGGGTTCACATAGAACTCAGCGTAAAAGCTCTTTTATTTAAACAAGTTGCCACTGCTAATAACATTATGTCCTTCTCAGGGAAAAACAAAACCGTTGTCCTATTTTAAAACAAGTGCTTCCTTTAGGGCTAATTAGGCTGACAAATAACACTTCCCAAGATTGAGCAGTTTAACTGATCACAATACAGTGATGCTGGGGACCCTGGAGAGGACCAATTGCTGCTGTGCACAGCTGGGAAAATTACTGTGCCCCCTCTGCATCAGGACATTGAATGAGAGAAAAATAATACCTCATTAATCTTCCTAATGAACCTCTTCTAAACAAGATAATTCACAATTTTATGGTACACATGGGGTTGCCGTGGAGATTTGCTAAGCTGCCTACCAAACCGTGAATCAAAGTGTACAAAACCAGAAGTCATTTGACAGCAGTACACTCACAGCAAACCTATCTGTCGTCTTCCCCTCTTTCGAGTTTCAGTGATACTACCTCAAAACCAGGGATGGGATAGACATGCCTTCAGAGAGGTATGCTTAGTTTCCATGATTATTGGATAGAGGATGCAGTCAAAGTAGCACAAATGGGGAAAAATCATGCATTTTGAGTCAGGAGCTGGGGAACCTGTGCTGGTGTTGTGCGTCTCCGGGAAATTCTTTTCACTCCTCTGGTCACACTGCTGTTCGCGGGCTGAGCACAGCAATCCCTGAGCACCTCTGGGAAGTAAGAACAAAAGGTACTGAAATGGTCCTGCCCATGCATCACACTTCCTACTTAAAAGGAAGATGGGGCCTTACGCGCTCCCTAGGCATGAAAGCCAGACTGTGTTTACAGTTTACAATTAATTACTCTAGATATAGCACTGTTAATCTCACACCATCACAATAATCTTCTTACATTCACAATTAAAGGTTGAGGTCCTGACCTTTAAGAATATTTGTACATTTAATACTTGCTCAATAGGACTTACAATTATCTTTGAAGATTTGGATTTACATGCGCTGCAGTCCCTAATAGGAAGATGCTTCAACGCAGTAGAGAAGTACGCTCACTTTTAAAACCTTCTGCAGGCTTTCAGTGAAGTCCCAAATCTGCAGTGGTTCACAGTCCGTCTAGTACTTCTCGTATCTTTTGTAACTGAGTTTTAGAAGAATTCTGATACAAATCTCAATAGTGAACAGTATAGCAAACCCTCAAGCATCCATAGAGTTTTGTATTTCTAAATGAAGAATATTATTCATGCAAGCATCCTTAAGAAAAAGACATCAAGCAACATCTGTACAGGAATTTCCTCCCTAGAAGAAATCTGAATTTTCATTGTTGTGAGGTGTGTGAATAGAACTTTTCTTGACAGGTCCACTAGATATTGTAAGAGTGAACACGAGTGCCATGGCAAGGCAGGTATACGTTAAATCCTTAAAGCCACAGTTCCCCTTGATGCAGGCTAGGCAATGCTCTGTTGTCTGCAACTCTGGGACAGCCTTATTCCTATTCCACAGGCAACAGCACTGAGCAATCACAGATGGTGTTACAGCAGCTCATGAGACTCTCATGGATTTCTCATGGTCCATTGTGCCCTTAAGTCATATTCATTTACATTTGCGTGTTAAGCTTTTTGACAATCTAGGTAGTCTCACAGGAATAAATAAGGATAAAGCAGCATCAAGTTATATTTCTTTTTTCATAATGGAAATATAGCTATTACCAGATCAACACGACATTAAGTAAACGATATTACTGCAAATATCCACCAATTTCCATAATGTTTCAATGCTGCATTTCCATAATTTCATACACTTCTCTTTCCTTTTTATTTTGCACTGTTTCTTTCAGACAAACGCTCAGAGCCCACGATCATTTGTGCATGTTGGAGACATCAGCGAACACAGAGAGGAGGGTAAAAAAAAACAACTTTGAGTTTCCTGCAGTCCAGCAGCTTTATCTTTAAACCCAAAATCGAGGCAGCTCCGCTGAACTCATTTACCAGCTGCTCGTCTGCGTGTGCCAAAGCACTGACCATTTCTGTAATTTAGTGTAGCCTGTGAATTATTTCATTCTGTGCATTTCCAATTTACGTACGCACTCAGCAGAACTATCAGAGCCCAGGGAAAACTCCATATGGCAACCAAGAGCCCTTCATTTAAGGAAGATCACTGGGGCCATGAGGCGTGCAGAGCTGCTCCTGCTCCTCTGGAGATGGCTCTCGCTGCTCACCTTGCACCAGGCTTGTGTGGGTCCAACCATGCCTGGGAGAGCAAGGGAATATTCCGCTCTTCCTGCAAGGTCTTGGGCAATATCCGGAGACTTCTGCCTTTAGTGGGGATCACAGAAATACATGACAACTGTTTGACAGGAGTCTACATCACCACTGACATGTTATCAGAGCTACTCAGCCTTCATACAGCACACTTTATGGAAACTCCTGAACAGCAGCCAAAAATCTGTGTTCTACGCAGGAATCTCATAACCACAAACTCCCTTTCCCCAGTCTTATCTAAAGGGTTAAGACAATGAATTCAGCTACCATTTCTTTTGCCTCTGAACAAAGCATTGAAAACACTAGCTCAGAAAGGCATTTAGTGACGTGTTGAAATTGAAGCCTGCTTCTTGTTCAAACTCTTTCACTTCTTTAAAATTGCTTTCCCACATGACAAGTGTCCATGCAGATAAAGCTTTTACTCCTCTCTGTGACACTACATTCCTTGGACGCAGAGCACCACAGAGACCGAGGGTGGTGAGAAACTGAGCTTTGGGTCATTGCATTCATTTTCCAGCCTCTAAATGACACCACCAGTCGCTGATGTCCAGACTGTCCTTAGCACTGATGAATTAAGCCTATCGTTGTTTGTTTCAATATTGCCATCCCCCTGCTAGCTCTTCCCTGACATAATCTTGTTGTCTTTGGGTCTTGCATGGTTTTTTAATTATCATTATTATTTATATAGCCCGATGCACGCAGACAAATTTAATCATGTTGTTTACATGAGCTAACCTGATAGACTAATGGAGAAATTACATATTTTGTTCCCACTGTTGGCACAAACACAATTTCTTTTCTCACTCTCATTAGCACAGTCAGTGTTTATAAAAGTCTGATGGTGCTGGAGATGAAAGTGTTTTCTCCAAAGAACAGGTAAACCATAAACAATAACAAAAGTTCCTCCTACCATAAGCCCTCAATGAATGTTTCATGCAATCCCATCATGAGGCGATAAGGCAAAGTAGTCAAAGAATCAACTCCAGATTAATAATTTTTCATGAAGAACTATTGGAAAGCTCAGACAAAAAATCATGCAGAAAGACAAAAAAGACATTACTGAAAAGCAGATAAAAAACCGTCAGAATAAGTATGAAGCCAAATCCTCCTGCAAAAAAAAACCCCAAAAGAACAGTAAAAAGAGGTGATGGCTAGACTAGGTATTCATCACTGTGTGAGATGGAAGAGCACAAAGGAGCAAACTAGAGGATAGGTTGCAAAAAACCTAAACATTTAAACACAATATAAACCTAAACCCCACAAAGGGCAAGGAAAGGAAGGGAGAAAGAGCAAAACTTAGTCATTCTTGCTGACTTACAAAGTTATAGGAAAGATCTCTTGCTGCTTGAACAGATGGGTCTAAAATTGTTCTCTGTCAGCAGAAACATCATGGTCTGTATCTGCCTGGAAGGGACAAACCCTGGTTGAGAGATATACAAGGAAGAAGTGCCACAAAGGTACTTAATTTGAGCATGCCTCTGAGCAGACAGACTGCAGCTGATGTGCCTCATGCAGAGACACTTCACCTCTCCTTCCCCTGCGCTGGCCAACCCTTGCACAATTCACCAGTTACTCCTGCTAGTGCACAGATTCGAGGAACACTGGAGCCAAAAATTAAGTAGAACAACAAAGACCCTTCCTCTATCATTCCAGCTTATTTGTTGAAGACATCTTATGCTTTTCTATTTAAAAGGTCTATTCAGTCATTAGAAATGGAGGCGCAGATTTTTACCATGTGTGGGGCAGCACTGACCTTCGGAACAGCCCTGGCTGCTCCAGAGGCTGGCAGCCAGGGACATTCACCACCCAGTTGTGGCTACCACACAAACATCTCTTGCAGAAAAAAATGGCTCCATCCCTCAAGATTTGTACCTGTATGCTGTATACCGTGGACTTGAAGACACCCTTGATAAACACTTATGCTTCTGTATATTTTCATTTTCCTTGGAAGTCTTTCAAATTGGGGCATTTTAATCAATTATCTGGTGGAACATCAAGAGAAGGTCTTGCTTAGCTTGTAAAACTGAGTACAGAAACAGAACTTTTCCAAAATTGCCCATGCAAAAAATCTCATTAGTGCACAGATTTCTGGAAGTACAAGGTACTTACCTAGCTTCATCCCTTTATTACCTGTACAGCAATGGAATAATTAAGTAGTTCTACTGATTCCCTAGAAAGAGGAGAAAGATGTGGCTACTCTGACACAAATAAAGGTGACTAAAACACTGCTGCAACTGGAGAACAATTAACCATCAGCAGCACAAATTCTGGGTGAGGTACTTCTTTAATCTGGTGTCACTAATACACATGTCATGGCACAAAGGTACTGAAGACCTTAGAAGGAGATATATCAGATCAGTGAAAGCTTTCACATCAACATACTTGGCCACAGCTGAAAACAAGAAAAGCTTAGCCATATATTGGCTGTTATTGCTGTGAGCAACTGCCTTCTCTCTTGTGTCTCTTGAGGGACAGCAGAATCCCAGTAAGTTCGTAGAATAAATCAAAATAGATTGTGAACAATAGAATGAAAAAAAGGCAGAAATACCTTTCTTAATGGGATTTTAAAAAGTTGTTGGGTATCAGGGATGAATTCACCTTCATTTGTACCATGGGAAAACTGTGCAGCTGTGGCAGTGATCATCATCACATGCCATCATCTGTAGAGTTCAGGACATCGCTGATCCATTCACATTGAATGAACCTATACCATGCCTTGACATATGCTTGCCAACATATCTCTGCAGCCACTGCAATGAGCCCCACTGCTAACAAATCCCTGGGTCCTACATGTATGCAGCCTTAGCATGTAGCATCTATCATCCACTCCATCAGAAGTCTCAATCAAAACTTCATCAGAGCTATCAACCACCTTGTGTCCAAATGAGTTCATGCAGCCAGCCAATGACAGGCAGAAGCTCCTGCTTACCTATGGGCAAACCTTTCCCAAATAATAGCCACTGTGCTGCCAGCTTCTCACTTGTCATTCTCAGGAGACCTACAAAACACCTTTGAAGAATAAAACTTCACAGCCACCAGGATACTAAAAATTACAGAGTCAATTCCATACGGCTTTCTACAGCAAACCCTCTGTCTCCGTAAGTGGTAACTGCTTGCCTGTCCCTCTGTCCCACAGGGAAATGACCCTACCACCTCTCATTTTGCTGAGACCCTCCTCTGTTCCTCAGGTGTCAGCCCTGTTTTTATCTTGTATTACCTCGGAAAATGAGTAATTCAGAGCAACTATTCCAAGCCTTCACTTGAAGTTTGCTTCAATTTCATCCCTGAAGGCAGGCTTTTGTGCTTGAACACTTGTCTGGTTTTGCCATCTAAATGAGTTTTATCTACAGACCTGTCTTAAGCCATTTGTTCACCACTGTTAAAAACCAGTCTCATTTTTGCAGTCTCGCTCCACCCAGTTCTGCGTTTTCCACAATATCCCTGCAAATCCACCCAAAGAGTGTTTACATGTACAACCTAGTAGACATTTTCTACATAATCATCTTCTTTCTGGCTTGCCTCAGTGATGGACTGGCACACAGAATTTAGTTTGAAGTATTAAGGAAAAAGCATTGCAAATACAGTTAATGGAAATCCCTCCAGCGAGATCATATTATAAGAACACACATGGGATTAGGATGATGATTACATATGTAAGAGAAGCTTAATTTTGCAGAATTTGTATGTGGTCCCATAAAAGACAGTTTGTGAAAACAAAACTACATTCATAGCCCCCCCCTTTCACACAAAGGCTAGCTGGCAGGCAGTCGCAGATTAATGTTTTCTTTCCTTGCAGAGTCTCCAGCTCTTTCCGATAAGCATGCAATGGAAGCGAGAAGTCTGATTTTAAACCAATAGGAATATTTATTTGGTGACTCACAGACCTAGCTCTAAGTATTTTTTTTTTTTTAAGGACAGAAAAAACCAGCACTTTTTTGTTTGTTTTATAAGAATGACCACCGCTACAACAAAGCTAATCATAATGGCGTGAGGGGCCAGGACCCAGTTTGAAAGAGCATGCAGGCAGAAGGCAAGCCCCGAGCCGAGGGAGACAGCACTCCAAACCAGACACAGAACTTGCAGGGGATGGGTCAGCTTCTCATCACAAGGTTATTTAAGTTGGGTAATATTAGAAGCAGCAGGTGATGGAGAATAGCTTTTTTGTTATCGGTTGGATTGTCATGCTTAGATACCCAGGTCACACAGTGAAAGTTTCTGAGTGGCACTAATTAAGCGCCCATTGTTTACCATATGCTTTAATTTTGCAAGGACAAACGTACACATAATTTGCTCACTGGGCACAGATTGCCTCTGATGTTCGAATGTACCCTCTGGAGACTATGTCCAGAGGACTTTGTAATTCTCTGGCACGATGTCTCACCATACAGGAGAGTAACAACTCTGTGAGGTAACAATTAAGAAGAAATCTAACTATGTGAATATCTATTACAGATTTTTATTAGGTGTATGTTCTTTTTGTCAATGTCTGTGCCAGATACAATTACTAACGCAGGCTTTAAAAACAGGAGAGCATCACTTTAAGGATAATGAAATTTCATGAGGAGAAAGAATATTGGCTTTAAAGGTCTAAAAACACTGAGACACTGTTTTCAGACCAGCTGTGACTCATCTGCTTTGTGGAAATCCAGGTTATGATTTCCAATCACAGTCTTTGACAACCCTGATTATGTTGATTGGATTTTGTTACATTTCTGTAATTTTCTGGTATTAGATTTTATTTTTTAAAAAATAGAGACACGTAAGGAGAGGGGGTTGCCTACCTGAAAACACAGGGAGTGGAAGATTTCTGCCTAATGGCTTTTAATCCAAGCCTATGTAAATTTTAGACTGGATGATCTATGACATAATGAGATCTGTCGAGCACAAGTCATCACACTGCAACTGAAATGCGAATAGACATTCACATTATCTAGCACGCAGCAGATAGATATTGCTATTAGAGAAGAGAGGGGAGAGGTGACAAAAGTGTCCCGTTCCATGGTGAGCAGTGGTCACATTTCATTGTAACGTGAGTGAGAATCATTTGGCACTTTAATCAAAGCAGCATCTCCCGTTCTGAGAACAGATAGCTGTGGCAAAAGAGGCTGCAGGATGACCTGTACTCCTCTGTGTGTCGTGTTGCTGAGAACCGCTTTGTAGTGTTGAAAGCAGAAGAGCACGTGGCGGGTAAGGAGTGAAGGAGAAGGCGCACACCGTTTGGGGCTATCTACTTCTGGTTAGCACTGTAACATCTCATACCTAGCATAAATGACAAAGGGCATTCGTTGCACTCTCCTTCTTTGGGAAGCCTTCCCTCCTAGTCTGCCTGCACGGATAATCTGAGCACATAACTTAGGCAGCGTTTTGCAGTCTTTTGCATCCCGCCTCCCTCCCTCCAAACTATTCCACAGCACTGGGTCTGTGTCTTCTCCAGAGACCTTATCCTACAAAAATACATAAAAGCAAGAATGTATTTAAAAGCCAAAAACAAAACAACCAACAATTCTGGCATAACACTTGGAACAAACTAAGCCATAATACTAATTCCTTTTTTTCTTTATGTTTGTTTTTTATGGATCTGAGTTAGTTTTCTTCCTCCTCTGTTTTTTCTTCTGCTGTTGTCTTTCTCACCTTTTCATTCCAGTGAAAACAGAAAAGAAAAAGGGAAGAGACTATTTGTCTATGCTTCAGTTTTAGACTTTGAAGACCTGCACATGTGTATGGATCTGAACATTCAGGTTGAAGGAGAGTTTATTGGTATGGAAACATAAAATCATTAAGGTTGGACAAGACCTCTGAGATCATCTAGTCCAACTGTCAACCCAACACCACCATGACTACTAAACAAGGTGGAATAAGTGCCAGCTCTAACTCTCAAACATGCAAAGCTGACTGATCCCTTCTCAGGCAGCTCTGAAACCAGCCCTGCTCCGCAGCAGGAAATAAAGCAGTGGACTTAATGTGCAAACCTGGTCTTCTAGGAGGCACACCTGATTTCTGTATCTGAGGACTAACTCTGTCCTTTTACCCGCTACAATTGGTTCTATTAGGGATGAACCTGTGTAAGAGACACATACATAAAATATGACTTCATAATAAAATATGCAGGAACCGTAAAGTCCGCAAATACTTAGCTCTCTCCAGAAGTGATTTGACAAGATTAAGCTTCTTGTTATGCTATTCCCCAGTTAACAGTCCACTTAATATTTGACTAAGCATTATTAAGAATCAAAGACAACCAGAAAATAGCCCCTAATTCACTTCAGAAAGAATGAGAGAGCGTTCAGATTAACTTGCTTATTTCAAAGCTCCTGTCCCCCAACTTCATCAAAGACATATTTAATCTCTTACATCATCATTTATTCATGTTGATGGCAGATACAGGAAGCTGGAGCTAAGGGAAGGAGCCAGTGGCAGGTACAGCGCTCATTATTAGATAGATGACTTTCAAATCCTATTACTGAGCGTGGGGGTCCAGTTAGCGAAAGCAGTCATTTTTCTCAGTCTCCAAAATGCATCTTTACACCAGTAAATAAGTGACAGCCCCCATCAGCTTTCTGTCTGAGCATATAATTAGAAAAACTCCTTACATTGAGTTTAATAACTCAGCAGTTCAGAGAGCCAGCTCACCCTTCCTTGTACACCTCAGGTCCTGTGCGGGATGAACAGAGAATGCCACGAAAAGCGAGTAATGCTCGAGACAAGAGGTGGTCCACAGAAGAGGTCTGGACAAGAGTCCCTTCGCCGCAGCACGCCGCCTTACAGATGACAACCCTTGGGTGTGAAGATGAAACTCAGATAGACCCACTGGCTGGGGCCCTCAGCAGTGCTGGGGGTGGCTTGGCCATGACGGGTCTCCTTCGCGGAGCGCGAAGATGGGGCTATGCAGCACCACCAAAACCCTGGGCATTGGCCAGTAATTCTCCATGCTCAGTGCTTGCTGTCCAAACAGATGGAGTTCAGACCCGAGCACCCTCAAAGGCAGCAAACTCCAGTTCCTAATATGTAAAACTCTCCAAAATTATAACCTTTTTGTCCAGCTCCAACTGATGCTGCCACAGCAGTTCATTGCCAGCCCTCCCAAAAGCAGCCCTACTGCTCCTTTTGCCTTCAGCCTCTATAGACTTAGACTATAAACAAACCAATAAATCGTAGCTCAGTCTCTGATTTAAGCAACTTTTTAATACTTGGAGATTCATTTTTGTGCCACTTCAGTTCAAAATAATTTTTATTTCCCACTAAACAGATATAAAATGGTCATGCTGGCAGCAGTATTTTGGTATTTCCTAAATGAGATATGCCCCATGGAGCCAGCACATGAAGTTAAATGCAGCCTGTTACCTTTCTCAGCTCTCATGGTGCAAGCTGTGAACCTCTGAGGTGCCCCTGTGCAACACACACCCGCTGGGCTGGAAGCTCCTGAGCAGCTCATCAGGGTGAAATGCTAGAAAAAACAAAGTTTTGCAGGATGGACACATTTTCATGACACATTTCAGTTTTTGTTAACTGGCACATTCCAATGAAATCAATTTTGCCACAAAGTTCTTGATCTGCTCTATCCACAAGCAGACATCATCTGTTGGAAGAATAAAGTCTATCACAAAATCAATGCTATATTTTTATGCACTTAGTTTATTTCTCTCATTCATTACACCACTAAAAACTGTTGAAGCACAGCTACAGAAAAGATCTAAACATTGAAGAAGTTATAAATCCATCTAATAAAGATAATGTTCCAGATCCTCAGCTGCTGGATGTGAAACTATGTTGTTTTGTAAAAGCCCGTGATTAACTAAAATATTAAGTTCTGCATTTTCTTATGCAGTGCAAAAACCTGCTTTCAGGTGTAGCATATTGTATGTAGACACTCCATAAACACTAATTAAATTAAGCTAAAAACCATGTTATTTTATAATTAACCAGCATCCAAAATTCTACAGATTAAAACAATAAAGCCTAGTTTACAGGATTAGATGATTATAATATTTGCACAAAGAAAATGCCAAACTTTCTATGACTTCATAGAGAAGGGTGCAGATAATCTAATTTACCACTGCTTTGCCAGAGAAACTAAAAGCAGTACATTTCTTACATTACAAGAAGCATTAGTATTTTAATAGCTGAATGAGTTGGTATCTGTAAAACTAGCAAAGAATGGTGTTTTTGCAATGCCTACATTGAAAGCTAAAAGTTCCAGAGACAGTTTAGTACAGAAAAAAAAAGTTACCATATGTTTACCACCAATTTCCACCTTCCAGTGCACATAAGTCTCTTGTTTGGAAGTTTGCTCAGATCATCTCTGAAGAACCTGTCTTTTGAGGTTATTTTTCTAGCAGTCCAGAACAAAGAAAGCTGCAACAGGCAACTATGAATACTCGTATGACTCTGCTCATCAGTCCCAAGAGAGGAAAAAATACCTCCCCTGCTTGCAAGCCCATCAAGTGGCAGCCACCTGACAGACCTGCTTCACTATGCCGAGAGTCAGCTCACGAGAAACCTTTCTGAGTTTCCTAACATATATAATCAGTTATGCATGCTCTCTTGAAAGGAAGGACAAACAGAGATCATCCCTATGTGCTGGTATTATATACCTTTTTCACATTTTAAAATTAACACGAGATTCAATTTGGTATATATCTGATAAAAAGATCACAAGCGTTCCCAGAATCTCCACGGCCTATGTAGTTGAAGGTCTCTTGAAGACTTACTAAATTACCCCAATACGAATAAGCAAAATAAAAGCAAAATAAAAAAAATAAAACCACAAGATTTTGCAGAGCAATCTGCATAAATTCCTCAGCACAAATTCCTGCCTCGGTAGCTGCTGTTAAGCATTCTGGATTAGATTTATTTTATGTTCTATCATCATAATCACAGCTACATGGCTGCAATCCACCACAACAATGATATTCTGGGGTGGGGAATCTATGTATCTGCAAGTTTCATAATTGCCCTTTTATTACGCTCCTGTAGTTTCTAGAATGTCTAAAAAAAATGGATATTAACATAACGTTCATAAAGAATATTAATAGGTTACAGCAGAGCTATCAGAGTACCTAGCAGCCTTGAAACGTACCACAGAGCATTCAAATTAAAGATGGCATTTGCAGGGATGGCAACGCTGTAAAACCAGGCACCAAATCACCCCATCAGTCACATAAAATGCAGCTCTGAACCTCTTCCATGGCATATAACTCCACGGAGCCATGTATAAGACTTCACTGTAAACAAAGGTAGGAACATAACAGTTTGATCACAATTTCAGCTTCATGAAGTCATTTATCTTTGTTGATTCTTCATAATTACCTCACAGTTGCCAAAAGCACATCATAGTGCAATCAGTAGTACACCATACATTTAACACTGCTTGCAGATGTAATGCCTAATTTCTCTGTGTAGATATTCTAGACATGACACAAAGCAAAGAGCACTGCCTGGGTTTTCTTTTCTTGAAAGACAGACCAAACTGCTCACAATTCACATGAAAAGTCCTGATCCCATATAAAACTACTGACAGTTTTTAGGTTCATTGGGCTCTTCCTGCTATAAATCAAGGTTGTAGGTTTCTGCTAGCAAAAACTATGTCAAAAGAACAGACCAAAGAAAATTTTCTAGGACTACTTGGTAAAGAATGAAAATACTGGGAAAGTCCACGTTTCTTAAAGTAGAAACATTCAAACAGCATAAGAGACTGCACGGCAAACCGAAGAGGTTCGGCATCCTTTTTATAATTGGAGAAAGAGCAGAGGATGAACCTGGAGAAATACCAGCTGCAAAGATTATAAACTTCTCTGTGCCTTTTCTGTTTCCTAGCACAGTGCATAGTGGGCATTTACATCAATACACATCAGCATTATATATCTGTTAAGGCAAACATCTACTGTAAGTGTGCTGCGACAGTCACAGCCTTTGACTTTAGGATTTCAAACATTTTAGCCACTGTGTATTTGCAGTTCTTCATTCATTTATTTCTAACCAAAAAAATACCCCACCCTGAATGTATTTTCCAAGAGACTCTTAATATTCACACCGATTAATGCATGAATTCTAGCAGATGAGTTGCTTCTCTTTCCTCTTGGGAATGATATATTCAATTACTGCCAGCAGATGTACATAAGTAGGGGAGCAAAACACAAATTCTTTTTATTTCTGCTCCACGCATCACTGAGTATTTTCAAGTCATTTTTATGCAGAGGTTTTTGTGTTAAAGAAAGCTATTCACTCCCATCCTAGGCATTACACTGTGCATTTTTAAAAATAATTTAAATTATGCTGGAATGTTTCTGTCTCTAATGACCTAGTGAGTGATGCCAGCCTATTCTTTGGACATCTGTTATCGCAGGGAGGCCTGCACAGAGAGATGAAGCATTCAGATCATGCATCATGCCAGGTCATGCACAAGTATGTTTCAAAGCATCAGGGAATAATTTGCACAAACGAGGATCCTTGGGAGTTCAGTGCCTGATCCAAGAGCAGCTAAATGATTATCAAAACATAATAGCCTGTCCTTAAAGTTCCTGGTGTTTAGAATAACATTGAAATCAGCCACTGAGCTTGTTTCAGTTCAGAAGCCAGCGGAGTCCCTATCTCAATGAAGAAATTGTACCTCAGGGAGATGACGTGCTATTCTCTTGAATCTACACAGAATTAAGTCCTATTTACACTCAATGCATATAGACTTCTCTGTGTGAAAACTCTTGGGAAGCCTTGGACATTGAAGAATTTCATACTTGTGTTAAATGTCATATTCTAGCCCCTCATGCCAAGCTCCTGGTCCTACTCCATGTCAAAGTGAATATAGAGAACTTCCATGGACACAAAATCAGAAAACAGAAGAATATGCTGTGTGCTTGATCCAGGGTTGATGGAAGTCAGAAGAAATCTTTCCATTTCCTCTGGTGGGCATGACAGAGTCAGTTGGGCTGCAAGGGACCTCAGGAAGTCTCTAGTCCAGCCTTCTGCTCAAGCAAGGGTCAATGCTGCGTTCTGGCCAGGTTGCTTTGGGCAGTTGGGTCTTGAAAGTCACCAAGAGCAGAGACTCCAGAAGCCCCCTGGGCCAGGGCTCAGTTATCCTCATAGTCAAAATCTGATCCTCTGGAACCTCCCCTCCTTCGCTTTATGGCTGTCATCTCTCCTTCTCCCTCTGTGCATTTGAGCAGAGAGCCTAGCTTCATCTTCTTTGACCCCTTCACAGTCACTGGAAGGCTGCTGTTAGATCCGCCTGAAGCCCTCTCCTCTCCAGTTTATAAAAGTCCAATTCCTTCAGCCTCTCCTCGCAGAAGTGCTCCAATTGCCTAGGAGCATTGGCATGTACATGCCTTGTTACATTTCTGATTTGCTTTCCTAATCATCTGTTGCTCACCCAACTTCATTCTATAGCCTTACAACTTAGAGGCACTGAAGCATGCTAGCAATTTTTTTTCTTGTCTTTTTTGAAAAATCAACAAGGTCCCACTGTGGTGTTTGCATAAATTACCTTATTTTCATGGAAAAGGTTTTGAAGAGTTATTTCAAAAGGATGGGTTCTGGGCTTTCCAGAAATCTGCACCAATATATTTCCTTATGCCCTGAATGGGATGGGGTCATATGCTTAGCTGATATAAGCTGTCATAGCACCATTACTCGTATGGAATTTCATTATTTTTTTACTCCAGCTAAGGATTAGACCAACAGCTTCTCGTAGGAGGCTAGCCAGCGTTTCAAATCACAGTCTTGTTATTTTGGCAGCTTATCTCTGTGTACAGAAACCAATTATTTCTGGAATGCATTCATTTTTTGTTCAGCTTCATTTTAAAGATTTAGCAACCCCTTCCTTCCACTGCTGTTCCTAGATTGCTTAAAGAACACCATAGCGGAATAATCAGAAGGGATCACGTTGGCAAAGAAAAAATGGTGGGCATTTTCTTTTGAGCATTAGCACACAGAAATCCTTACTTAAATACCTAAGGGCACACAAGTCATCAGCTTACATGCACTAAACAAGAAAATCCCACATCCCTCAACATTGTTCTCCTGTTCTCCTAAAAATCCCCCAGTCCAGACCTCTGGAAATGCAGAGCTTCAAAGAAGTTGCACAAAAGGAAAGGGAGGAGCAGTTCACATTGGTGGAGCAATTAACCAGACCACCCCAAACCACAGAGCCAGCTACAGGTGAAGAATGGTTAAAAAAAGCCTACTTTTTACTCATATTCAAGGTACTTCTACGTTTATCCCCTGAACTCTTAGTCAGGCAAAAGCCATGACCATCATGGCAGAGAAAAAAATCAAACCCAAAGGGAAGAGTTTGAGAGGTTATAAGCTGTGCCCTCCTCTCATCATTCATTCTCATATTTGGGGAAAGGAAGGCAAGGTCTAAATAACATTTGCAAAAGTTTCATCTCTCTAGTAATTTTATCAGTCTGCCACATTGTTAACATAATAGAATTTCCTTTTTTTCTGTACTTCCATGAAGTCTGAGATATCATACCCAGTGTAACTGAACAACAGAATAAAACATCAGCTGAGCTCAGTCGGTTCAGTGGCACAGTCCCTTTCCTTCCCAAGAAAATAATTTTTTTCTGGGACTTTTCATTTTCAACTCAGAGTTGAAACAAAGGCGCAGAATGTTTTTAACCTGTCTTGGATGGAAAGTAGAAGTCATGCTATGCAAAGACAACGTTAATGCAGAATTTTAGGAATTTGTGTTTCAGTAGCTGTTATTTGAGAAAAGGTCCAGAAAACTGGTTCTTATTTTGACCTCTTCCCAGACTCCCAGGATGAACCTGCTTCCTTCTTTCTTGTCTCTTCTCTCCCACTTCTGTGGTGAAGTGGGTGCAGAGTACTTTGGGAAGACCAAGCTCTCTCTGAAACCCTTGGGAGGGCAAATGGGCAGGTCCCTCACGCAGAGATGCTGAGGGTGCATCAGTCACGAGCCTGTGGAGACGTGGGCAGTGTTCCTTACAGAGGGAGAATTTGGGGTTATAGAAAGCTGCCTGAATTAAAAAAGAGAGCCTGACGTGATCTTTCCGACTCTATAAACAAAAAATGACATGTTTGATTCTCAATTCTTTCTTTTCTTTTGTCTTTTTATATATATATATGTGTGACACAGGAGAAAATTTTCCTTGAAAAATATTAAGCTTGTATAGTTTGAAGTGGAAATGTTCTCATGAACTCTGGACCAGGCCAGTCTGATGCCCGAATGCTTTGATGTGTGTGTGGATGAGGGTAGTTCTGCAGTTTAAAACCAGTTCTACTGATTTCTGTTTTCTTTTACCTTTATATACAACTGCATGTCTCCCAGCTTTGAAGAAGAGGAGAAGGACTGTCTGATCCTGGAAGAAACCAGCAAGAGAAATTAACATTTAGATGCCAATTACCATTACATGAAGAACTTCCCAAGCGTTGGGATAATTCGGCTGTGTCGATTAGTGAGACAGAAGCAACCGCACAGAGCTTAGACTATGAAATGAACATAAGGCTGCTCATTTTAAACTGTTTTACCAGAACCGATACATGGTGCTAGCACGTAAAATACCCGAGAGGTCTAATGGAGAACACTCCTTGCTCATATATCCCGCGGTGCTTCTGCCCTTGTGCTGGTGTACTGATCCACAGAGATAAGAGAGAGGGCAAAGCTACAAGCTGAAACAGGCTCACTTGACATCCTGCTTTATGATGTAACATAATTCAACATAAAGTTCACCCTTTAAAAAAAAATCATCTCGTCAGTCCTAATGCTGTAAATACCATTAGTTCAGTCACTTGCACAGCAGGGAAGCCCTCCTCTCCTTGCTTTCAAGTAGTTCAGAAAAAAGTCTGTGAAACACCTGAAAAATAATGCACGTATTTATTTGCCAAAAGTAAAACAAGTCCCTATCTACATGAAACACAAAAAACTCAGAAGGCAAGCTTTTCCTGTGCTATGCAAAGTCCCTGTTGTTCTTCCATATAATCCACAGTTGAATGAATTTATAAATGATTGACATTTTACCTCTTTGATTTGAAATGAAAACCCATAAATTGTGTGCTAAGTATTAATTTTAGAGATAAAATATCCGTTTAACTGCAAATGATTTAAAAGAAAAAGGAGAGAATACCATCCAGAAAATGACTAAACACACAGTTCACATCAAAAATCTGTTCAAAATATATTATACACTTTGGTACTGAGCCAACGCATAGAAGTGCCCACAGCTCTCCGTGGTCCTTCTCACACAAGACCAGAACAGACTAACATGCATCTTAGCAAGATTTCTTAATTTTACCGAGGTGCCCGATTGATAAAACACCCAATTCACTTCTTTTTTCAAATACTGTTTTAAAGTGTTACTGAAAACACAAGAATCATATTTTAACAGTCACGAGGTAAAACGTCTGGTTTTTCAGCAACCGGACATTTCCACGTACAAGCTGGTGGGATCTGGTTTTTCCTCTGTGTGTGTTTTCCCGGTAACACCGGGGGAGCTGCGTATGGAGGGGGGTGAGCGGCAGGAGATCAGGACAGAGAATACCTGAATACCTTTCCACCCACATGGAAATTTAAGGTTTCAACTGTTTTCAAATCCCGCTGGCTTCCATAGACTCTTCATCAACCCTAAAAAGGCAGAAACAAAGATTCTGTTACTGGGCTGAAGCGATTAAAAAAAGCCGGCTGGAGGGAGCCCCACTAACCAGGGCTTGCACCGACGCCGAGCTGGGGCAAAGGATGCTGAACCCCAGATTCGTGCTCACTGCTGCTCAATGAGATGTTTCATTTCATTCTCATCAGGCACTACAGGCTTCCCGAGCTACGGCTAATTATACAAGGTTTATCTTTACAAAAACATGAGGATTAGGCAGGCAGGAAAGCAGCTAAAATTTATTTGGAGGTTTTGTTTAATAAAAAGGTATAAAAAACAGGATTTGTACAGAAACAAATAATTTCTGAAACATGTATCTAAAGGCAAGTAGGGGGAGGAGATTAACATTCATTTTTTTTTTCTTTTTTCCCACCCTTTCATGCTGCTGCCAGGGTCGGGGGGGGGAAGCATATGAACTTGTGATGCAGCAAGGAGCTGATATTCCCGGTAGATGGGAGACTGCTGCTCCTCCCCACTGCTCCTGAGAGCTGCATATTCCTCACAGAGCTAAAATTAATTCTTTTACCAATCTGTATTGTATATCAGATGTTTAGCTCATGAGGTCAGTCCCCACAGAGCGAGATCAAAACCCCGTTATTCAAACCTTGAGATGATAAAAAAAAACCCGAAGGAAGCTAATGTTAAATTGCAGTCGATATCAACACCCTCCCCAATTTCACCAGGAGTAGGATCAGTACGAGGCAGGATGGAGATAGACACAGATGACACCATATGGACACATAAAGGTCAGCACAGTTTCCACTGTGTGAGTTAACAAACTAAACCCACTTATGCCGTAGGCAGGAATGGACCTGAAACCTCCAGCATTACACAGCAATTCCATGCAAAGTGGAACTTTACAACTACTAGTAGCTGTGTGAGCAGCTCTTTCACTCATGGTGGACAAGACCATGACTCTCCCATTCATGGCAGTGAGAGATGAGAACACTGCTAGACTTTTTTTTTTTTTAAACTTGCCTTAGGAAATTCCTGCTATACACATTCCGAAACATAGCTTTGAATCCCAACATTTTATTTTATTCCCCTTAATTTTGGCAAAGATAGCTTTCGGTCTTATTTCTTTAAAAAAACTTCTTCCCAAAATCTCCCCCTATATCATCCTCTCCCGCAGTTTCTTAGTAACATTATTGTACATCGATCCTAATCTGTAATACACGTGAAGAGAACCCAACAGCACTTCATCGCTTCTGTTTATAACTCATTTGCGTAAGAGAGCTTTGTAATAAATCAGTCTCAAGAGAAGTACATTTTGCAGGTTAAACACGTACACCAGAATTAAATTCATCACCAACTTTTTCATCATATTTACATTTGATCACCTGAAGAAATAACACCGTGTGTCTCCATTTCATTTTCAAGAGCGCAGTGCTCCTCCTGAAAGATTTGCAGTGACTCCTACATGCACTGGAGCCACAGAAAAGTGACAGCACACTTTTTTCAGCACTTGCTCAACATTTCAGGCAATACGTTCTTGAAAAGCAGCTCTGCCACAGGATGACGCATAAGGAATAAAATAGATGAATAATGGAATGAATACTATCAAAAATTTCCATGGTTCCCCCTCCCCCCTTCGCTGCCATTTAACATTTTGATGAACCGAAAGTGGAAAAATTACAAATAGCTGTACTGGCAACAGAACAGTTTGATACTGATTTTATAGGCAGCTGTTTTCTAAAAAGTATATTTATGGTATTATAATTATCTTACAAATCCATTTGTGGGAGGAAGGCCTAATATTTCTTCTCCATTTAGACTGCAAGCTCTGAAAGCAAGGACTGTTGGAGTCTTTAGTCTGTATGGTGCTTATAGTGGGAACAGAATACAAGTAAATTAATAAAAAAAGTAAAAATAACTTTTGTACAGACAACCTTAAAAAAAGCAGACCAGCAGGGCCCCTTTCCACCTGGGACAAGACTACACTGTGCTCCAGGTGCCAAGTGTAGAAAATTTCCTAGGAAAGCGTTCTCAGTTGCAATCTGCAGTGGGATAATCAGCTGTAATTTGCCATCAATAATCAGTGCAGTCAATATTGGATTGCATTGTCATAATAACAAACCAAGATTTGTTCTAGCACCAACCAGGCTTCGCAGTTCGTCTCCTCGTATGCTAAGACTCTAAGAGACAGTAATCTCCACTTCGTCTGGGAAGCTCACAGTCGGCCTTGTGAGATGGGTTGAATGGTCCGTGTCGTGTTCACTTCGTCCCGCAGGCTGGGCTCTGCAGACAGGGACCGGAGCCATCCGCTCCCTCGCTGGGCACGGCCATCCCGTACCGGTGCCCATCCCTGCCGCCGAGCCGCGGTGGGGGTCTGGGGTGCTGTGCTGGAAGAGCAAACCCAAATGCTCTGCTCCCATGGCTCAGCGCCTGCTCGCTTCTCTCCAGCCATAGCAGAGATTCTTCTAACCATTGGGTTACTCTTCAAAACTGTTGGGCATCTCTGCATCTCTCTCCTCTCCTTCAAGACCTGCCAAACGGGTGCGCGGCACAGCTGCCTCTGCCACTGTCAAGGGTCCGGCACAGCATGCCGCTTCACGTGTATTGCTGGCATGAGCACTGGGGGTCTGCTGTCAGCACGCTGATCTGGCTTTTCACCATCAGCTTCTCACTGTTTTTATTTCTTCTCTTTTCCTTTTAGGTCTCCCTACGTGGAAAATGCATTTTTTTCTGTAGCAGCTCTTTTCTCCTGTCATGCTGCCTCACCACAAATCCTCCGAGGTAGGCACCGTGTCATCTGTACATCTGGAATAGCTAAGGCTCTCACTGCTGGCATTTCACTGTGGCTAAAGTAATTCTGTCAGCAGAAAATCTTCCTCCTCTTCCCAAGGCACATCCCAGCAGCTTAGGGTGAGGCAGGGAGGCAGCTTTTCCTGGTTACGTGCTGGAACCGACACCGTCGTGGTGTCTGCATAACCTCTACCTCTTCACTTGCAGAGAGAAGTATGCTGTTTCTGATGGAGCATCTGTGAAAAACAGTAACTTCACCCATTTGAGCCTTCAAGCGTTATGGTAGCTCTTTGTGTAAGAGCGTGCCTGCTTGCAGCCTGGAGCATAGAAGCACCTCTCGAGCAGTCCTTGCAAACCAGATCAACTTCTCCAGTAACTCACGCCATTTTTCTTCTTTTCAGCATTTAATAGATAGTCCACTCACTGGATTGTTGCAGCAAACCTGGCAGTAGGTATGGAATAGTTGCATCAGGTTCTCTTTTTAAAGTCTCAATTAAAGGAAAGATTAGTAATACCAAGTCAGGAAACAAAGAGAAAAATTAATTTAATTGTTTTCTGGCTTTATGTTTCTTATTTGTTTTAGTTCAAGAGTCACAGAAAAAAGTAGTTTGGACTTAGCTGGGATTTCACAAGGGTCCTAAAGCCATTGGAAGGCCACAAGATCTGGGGTTCCTGCATCTTACTCAACAGCAATCAATACTGATGAGCTTTGGTACCTCTCTCCCGAAGGCTCAGACATACAAGTCAGATACTTAGGGTAATATGCAATATGAACTGATTCATGGTATACCTCTCT
>VZTL01015893.1:23027-34933 GCA_013400535.1 Scopus umbretta
TTAAAAAAAAAAAAAAAAAAAAAAAAAAGGGAGACAGATAAATCAGCCTAATTTGCCAGAAAAGTGCACTAACTGAAATTCCTCATGCTTTCCACAAGCATTCATACAGACCAGCTGATGCACAGGAACTTGGTAACCTTCATTAGCCGCACCGGGAGGAGTAACCTCATCACGTGGAGCAAAGCCCGTGTCGCTGCGCTTGAAATAAGCAGGACTGATGAGCATAAAGCAAGATACAACATCAAAGTTGCAGGAAAGTTTAAATGCAATCCAAAAGATTTCAAGTGTCATCTCAATGGATGCACTGCATAGAAACACAAGATTATTCAGTAACATTAATCCTGCAGGACAGAAAACCTCAGGGGGCATTTTGAGCTTTCAGGTCTCTAACATACTTTTAAGAATTTTTGTCTGGAGGTGAACTGAAAAGTATTGTCAAAAGGCAATTTAATTCCCCAATTAATTCAAATTTTTCAAAAACACAAGTTTCACCTCCCAAGCAGCTCCAACATAGCTCTTTCTGCTTATCATATAACGATACAGCCCTTACCCCATTACATGATCAAATAATGTTCTTGCTGTCAAATTTTCATCTCATGCCACAGGTTGTTGAAGAGATTGTAGAGGAAAAGGTTGCTTTCTGTTTCATCTTTCCTTTTTTGCTGCCAGGATAGAAACACTGGTAGTAAAGAAGGTGAGAGGAAGGTGGAAGGAGCAGTGAGCACTCCCTAGAGAGTGCTGATCATAACGCTATACACCAGCAGCATGATCAATAGGAAAATAAGCAAAGAACAGATAATTCTCTAACAGATGGTGGGAGGCAGAGACAGCAACCGGTGCTGCTCTATGTGGAGCTGTGCACTGTGCAGGACAGTAGTCAGCGCGACCAAGGGGCAACAACGAGAGTCACTCTGCTGCTATAATGATGGGTCACAGATAACTAAGAGGTACAGAGGAAGGTGGAAATAACATGCTGGAGGTGATGCTGGCAAGGTTTTACGTGTGCTGCTCGGCACACACAAAAGGTGTCCCATTCACTGAAGATTTCATCAGGACAGGGAGAGGAGAGGCGCGTGAGACTTCTCCCATGCTGGGCATCATCTGACTTACTCCAGCGCAGCTCAGAGCACAGTTTTGTAACTCAAGTGAACTGAGAGAGATGACAATTTTGGGTCAGAAAATGTGTATTGTAAATAATGAAATATAAAGCCAGAAAAAAACAGACCGAGCTGAAGCTCAGTGACGCAATGAAGATTCGAGCAGATACAGCTGCACAGTTGGAATGTTAAAATTTTCAGTGCTGTGCTGGCATTTCTCAGCTCCTGGTAAAAATAGCACCACTGGTGTGGTTACCAGGGATCGCAAAAACCTGTGAGAAAGTTCCAGCATTGAACAGGTAGTAAAAATAAAACAGCCCACTGGGAGTGTGGATTGAAAAGCCACGGGGAAAGGAATGAAGTTTACATATGTGAGAAGAGTGACAAAACGCTGTGAAATGCACTCGGCGAGCAGGTTTGGAGCAGCACATTCTGTACTCGCTTTAACAGAAGAGCAACAACAGCTACTGCAATGTATCCAGCCACGAAATGCGGTTCCCTGGTCTCTGCAGTATGGCGATACAGTCCGCAGCTTGCTACAGCACATTTAACAACCGTATTAGATTATTCAGCACAAGTTCCTGGCTTTGGGTTAAAAGATCAGAGACCTTTCAACAGCACACTTACCGGGAAAGCACAATGTAATCTTTTCCACCCTGATTCTGCCAGCGCATCTCAGTCCTGAAACAAATGCTGTTCACACTGCATCAGACAGGCAAGGGACAAGGACCCAGAGAAGACCTCAAACTACACAGTTCTATGTACGCACACATTTTGGACTAAGGTACAAAATATTAAAGCAACTCAATCCCTGCCTTGGTGTCTATGTAGCAGCAGCCCATGTCATGTGGGTCAAGTCCTCTAATCAAAGAATGTAGAAGTTACTGCAAATTATTAACTGGCATGCACAGCTGAAAGATAGCTCCAAAGAGAGCAAATCATCCCCCTGAATTGAAAAATAAGGCCTGGCTGCCCTAAGTGCGTGTTACTAGACTTCAGCATCAACAGAAGGAAAATAAATAAGGGTAAAAACACGGTATTTTATGAGACTCATCACAGAGAAGTAGTACATAAAGGTCTTGAAGTATACAAAGGGCCGTGCTGAATTAGAGTCATCATGGGAATTACAGTGAGTTCAGTTCACTTTCAGACATCTTATCAAGAACACCATTAACCTGCTGCTCATAGCTTGATCCCCAAAATCTCAGGAAAGCATGTAACACACTATAAAGTGTAGCCTCTTCAATCACTCTAAAAATGTACCTTATTACACCAATGCCATTTTTTAACTCAATTGTATTCTGAAAGCAACCAGGCAGCTACATCAGGATTCAAATCATCACCTTCCCTAAGCAGATAAAACAAGGAAACCAGAGCTATGTATACATAGACAGCTGCTCCAGTAGGATTTTGGTGGCTTCTGAAGCAAAAGGAAGACCAACAGAGAGCTCACATGCTATTTTCAGTGCACTGCAAGTAGCTAATAGATCACCTAAAATATGAACACTGTTGAGAGTGAAGCTCAAAGTACAAAAGATACTGGGCAAAACACATACCTGTGAATGTATCATAGAATAAATATGCTGAACCAAAAGTTCTCCAGAAATACAGAGTAACAGATGAACCTTGCAAAACTGTGACTTCACATTTTTTTGAAGCTTGTGAGGCTGATGACATCATATTACTAACTCTCACACAGAACATATGTAAGCAAAACATTTCCAACCTAAGGCATGACGAAGAATCAAAGTGATTAACAGCCACGCACTTGCCATTTCCTCCCTGCTCAAACTCCTGCTTGTAGCTGGATCATTTTGGAACGCAGGTTTGAGTTCAAGACCAGAAGACAGGTGCGAGCTTACGTCCTCAGCTACGTTAGCAAGATCCCCTCTCCATTCTGAGTTAAGGTACAGAAATCACTATCTTCAGCCTCCGTCTTGGGTGTTTGGCAATACAAGACTTTCTACAAGGGGCTTCTTTGCAAATCAGCATGAGTGATTCGTGCTGTGCCTCACACTTGTTACTTCTTTTGACCTACCATGAGCATATTCCAGAGCTATTGTCACTGCAGCGTGATTCAATTAGCCCTCTCCCTCCCCACACCCTAATTCTCTCCTTTGCAAATTCTCTAGCCTAGAACAGCAGATGCCTTCCTATCAAAACTTTCAGTACAGAGTGCTGACATTTGAAGATAAACAGAAAAGCACTAGACAGGCAGCTAATTCTCATCTCATCCTGCTCAGAATTTCGATTTCAATTTGCTTTTAAGATGTCTATCCACAGCACTAGTACGGAGATATGTCAGACATGCAGCCCTGCTAATAAAAAGGCAACATCACACTTTGCATGTCAAACAACAGCGTAGACAGGTTCAGAAATTTTACAGCACATGTAAAATCCTATTAACTGCACCACCATTTGAAGACCCAATTTGAAGCTGCAGCAAAAGCTTATTCTCCAAACTGATTATGGCATTATAGAATAGGCTTATCCCCCCAGGTCTGAAGATTTTATTTATTTAAGCTCCCTGACCCCAGAGGCCAAAATTCAGTAAACTTTGCAGCAGGCGTAATAATTAGACATGCAAGCACAAGCACCCCACGTACTCTTGCTGCACAGCCTTCTTCCCTTCGCCCCATGCTCACTTCCCAAGCACTAAGCCATGTAATCGGGCTTATGCATATGAGTGCAAGCATTTAAACCTATCATCATTTTAGGCATACAGACAGCCCCCGGGGTCAGGGAAAGTGAATATCTACAGAAAATAGCAATACCATGCATTGCTTACTGGTAAGGTTCAAATCACATGAGGAATGGAGAGAAAGCACCAGCAGAGTTTATGGCTGGCTCACAAAAACTGTCTCTTTGATAGCAGACGAGTGTAACTCCAGTCTGTGCTCAATCCAAAGCCTCTCCCAGATTTAGAGAGCTTACTAGGCTAACGTGTCCGAGAGCGTAACACATCTCCTACCTACATCAACCCAAAGCTCTCAGATGCAGGACAAACTTTGCATCAGCGCCTGTAGCCACAGGCACCTGCGGGAGCCGCATGGTCAGCATCTGCTACCAGCTGCTTCTGGATCACCGGTTTGACAGCTACCAGCACCCAGCGAGGGCACATGGAAATGGTTTTGAAAGAAGTCTGAATGAACTGAGCCTCAAAGTCACACTCGAGGATGCCTTGCCCAGCATCTTACCTGGTTTGCATTATCCTCTCTCTTGCCTGTCAGTGTGAGCAGGAGCATGCCAAAGCCACAAAGAGGTGTCATAAACATTGACCATGAATACGGTAAGGCAGCCATTCCCTTGGAGGGTTTTTAATCTACATTAAATAGCAGCCTCTGCACCTGGGCGTGTTGTTATGGCCACTTGATCTGGGTACTTAAGCACTAAACAGCAGCTTAGGGATTTACAGGAACCTTCCTCTACACAAAGGAGGGAGAAAGGACGGGCAGTGGCAGGGTTCGGATGTGCGTGCTGATAAATGGAATGGGTTGCTTCAACAACGATCTGTAACAATCCTTATCAACGCTATGAACAGATTATTTTGATCTCAGGAACTCATTCAACCTTGGGTCTCCTCTTGCAGTTGCCAACCACTGGTGTCATCTGTGGGGTTTGTCCTATGCAGACCCCTCCAAAATGAGAAAACAACAATGCAATTCAGCTTTATTGATCAATATACTTAATGCAACATAAAGCCATGGGTAAATATGTATCTCAGCTCTGAATGAACACTAAAAGCATGATCTTTTCAGTAAGTTGGTGACTGCTTTTGTGGAGTTAAGAACTCAATTACTTAGTGGTAAAGGAAAGCAAAACATAGTGAGTAGCATCCGGCAAATTTTCTAATAATTTCAGTGCAAGACGTCACATGCATCTCATCTTTGCAAGAACTTACTGCAAACAAAGGAACAAATGACCAGAAAAAGCAACTGATATATGCAGCATTACTGTTAGAGTGATTAGGACCACAACCGAAAGCTTAAATTAATTTAAAATCTGCTTCCTCACAGTTGTATTTTTGTTTTAAAGGACATACTGAAGCCATTGTAAGATTGTTCTTATCCTCAATAAAAGCTGTTCACAAACCAAACTGTATGCCAGCTGCAATATTCCCATCCACACGGAACTCCCTACTATGGCAACAACAAGCCAGCGAACGTATCCTGCTTGTAACGTGGAAAAGAGCTTGAGTTGGAAGCTTACGGGTTTGTAAAAGGATCTCTTGCAAGACTTCCTTGCCATTAGCACTTATGAGTGTGGCATTCAGGGTTTCCAATGAGTACATCCATTTCCCTCAAATCCAGTTGGCGGCCAGATGGCCAGGACAAGCTCACAAGGTTGTTCCATCCGGTCCCCCACTGCAAAGAGCAGCTGGGCAGGACAGCACAACATGGCTTAGTGTGCACCTGGGAAGTAGGAAATGAGGTACAGACACCGGTCAAATCTGACAGCTTGTCAGGCTCAGTGCAGTGCTCCAGAAACCCTGAATAACAGTGCCCTGAGCACACAGGCACTGGAAATGCCATTGCCTTGCTGGGACAGATGCGCACACAACGCGTCGCAGGGAGGAGAGGGAGATGGCACAGCGGATCAGCAACAAGCAAAGCCTTTTCATTGTCCCACACAACTACATCCACTAAATTCAGCTGGCTGTTTTCAAATACATCTTCCTACAAAGTTCTGGTTAATGGCAGAGGGTTTCCAAAGTGTCATTGATGCATTACTGCTAGCAAAACCAGGATTTTCCTGCCTCTGGTAGAGTTTATGACCTATTTGGAAGCTTTTGAAAGCCCCCCCCGACAGACCTCTTGTGGCTTAAAAATGTTTCTGAAAGACAATCTATGAGCCCACAGGATAGACCTGGCTGTGCTATCCAACAGGCATTTGCAAAAGATTTCCCTAAGAGGTAAAAATCCATACAAGGTCCCCTCTCCCCACCTTGCCTCAAAGACTCTCCACTCTACTAGCAACCTGTCCAAGATATTTTTCAAGAGTGTTGTGAACAAACACCAAAAAATGAAAGCTTATTTGCCAAATGGGGCAAATGGTGTTACCTCTTTGGTTGCTGGAATTACAAAGTGCTTTGTTGTCGTACAAACATCTTTTCCCTACTCTCTGCAGAGGTACCAGGCCTATCCCAGCCTAAGAATGACCCTTTTTATTAAAACCACTTGTTAAAATGCCAGAAGCATCTCAGTATGCTAGAGCAGGCGCCAAGGAAGCAAAAGCCAGCCAGGTAATACCATGGATTTCGTGATAATCCCAACTTCCTCTCCAGTTCAGTAAAAATATTTGCACTCAATCTACAGGAAGGATTTTCTGGCCACGTTATATGTGTAGAATACATCTTGTGTTGATTCTATTGGGTAAACCATGAAGTCAGACCAATCAGTATTTATGGATATTGTGAGTATTTCCCCCCTGCCAGTTTAATAGATTTCCACCAGAGCATTCATGTCATTTCTCAGGTGCCATAAAATATAACTCTAACTTACACATTGGTGTTTTATCGTGAATACTGTATATCAGAGCAGTAGAAATTGATATTTTAGCCCAACTTGGCAATTTTCAATGATTCACCACCCTCCTATGAATATCACGATACTATTTTGGCACAGAAATTTTATGCTTTAATTTTAGAGTATACAACAGCTAGCTGCATGTACTTGAAACTACAACATTCAGCTCAACAGCTGTCCATATATAGTTACAGTCTCTGAGTTCATACTGGGAAAAAAAATTCAAGTAAGGGAACATTCCTTAATAGCAGCCATCACAATATTTACTGTATCCGTAGCAGAAGCAGGGTATTGCATGAAGAATAAAATACTGGTGCACCCAACTCGTGCACCAACCTTTACACAGGGCTCCAAACTAGTCAGGTTTGTTGGGGAGAGGAGGTAGATTCGAGCAGAACGTAACTGTTGCAGAAATACCAACAAGACTACTTTTACACATCTTCATCTTAAAGCATAAGCAGTTTGGTTGAAGCCACATATTTCATCTCCAATACACCCTATGAGATTTCTCCAGGATAAGCCCCTCTCCGGTCCTCAAATACTGTGGGGCTTCTCTATAACTTTTTTCCCCAGTTATTTTCTTAGTAAAACTTTAGCACAACTCGTTCACACGCCCTCTGATCTCTCCCTGCCTCTCATTCAAAGCATCTTACAAAGCTTTAATTATCAGATGAATTACATTAAAGCCAAATTCACCCCTATCTAACCATGATTTTAAAACACACTAAGAGGAAACAAAGCTGTTGATTAAGGTGGGACGCTGATGAATTTACCTACAAGAAGGCAATTAGAACAGTCTCCTTCCACTTTCCCAATACAATTTGTGAAAGAAACACGAGTATTGCTGCTGATTACAGACTTCATAAATAAACATGGTTCAGAGATTTCCAGGTGCAGTTTTATGTATCACCACTTCAGAGTGCTTAGCTGAGCATCACTGATGGACTGCCTGAGGTCATGCCCGCTCCCCCCTTTTGCAAACCCGCCTAGAGGAGCGCCATCACTGCTGATCATGGAAAGCATGTGCCTGGCACATTTGGCCTTGTTTGCACCCATCTGCTAAAGGTGAAAAGCTCTGTACTGTGCTGTTGTATCCAGCAGTTTCGGTGCAGAAAATTTTGTCTTTTGTAGTGTATCTTCATCCCCAGTGAGTTCTGACTAATCCAGGCTGGATTTTCAATACCACCCAGAGACATGCGATCTAGAGTTCAAAGGCAGACTTGAGCCTTGTTGCAACGCCGCCATAGCCACAGAGTGCACTTTGCCTTTTTGCCCATTGCTGCAACACATGGGTGGATAAGCATGTTGTGCTAAGCAAGAGTATCAGCAGGAATTACTTTGGATCCAGGACTGTGAGCAACTGGTGAACATGAGGTTTTAGGTAGTTTTGACATGCTCACCATGCAAACTTCCCAGGTAAGGATTTAGGCTAAGGCAACCTCAGAATTATGTGAAAACCAAACAGGAACTTAATGAATGACAGTGGTGCCTAGATGTTGGCTTTAGGTATGTAAATGCCTTTCCAGGTATTGCCATCTGCCAGGGTATTTAGCTCTAAGTCATTCCAACATATTCTTTTATCAAAGGTAGCTTAGACCCTCAGGATCCTCATTTCCATCAATGCTAATTGAACCTGGGGTTTTCAGAGACTGCCATCTCAGTTTTATGTGTTGGATCCTCAAACACCACTTACATCTGAGGTGCTCTACTGCCCAACAGCCATGAGCTAGGCACCCTTTAAAAGACACATCCAAACCCAGCCAGGAGAAGCAAGCATGAAAGGCAAGGAAAAGAAATTGGACTTGGGTGCCTAAAAAGGTGACCTAACCAGAGACAAACATCGAGACACCTTTCTCTAGTCCGACAGCTCTAAACATTAAAAGAAAAAAAAGCCTCATCCATGCCTTATAGTTTATCCCACTACTTCTAGCTAAATCCATTTTAAAATCATGTTCTCTTCTTGGCACTTGTACCCTTCACACACTAGATTATCACAGCCACTCTTAGTCGCTGTTTATCCAATTGAAGCATTTCATTCTTTTAATCTTCCCTTCTAAGTTCTTCAAGCTCCTTAATCATTTTTGTTGTATATCCCTGGCTTCATTGCTTGCTGGTATTTTGGTACTCTTGATAATAACACTTGTAAGCTAATAGAGTCATGCCAAGAATGAATCTGCCCAAATTTACAGAAGCGTTTTTAAGAGGCCAAAAACCTGTAATCCCTCTTCAGACAACATTGGTAGGACTGCACCTAGGTTTCTGCATTTGATTTTCCATATCTAAATACTAAAACTTGTAGGGAAATTAATGACTTAATTATCTCAACAAAACCAAAAGATGGATTATTCCCTCTACTTCTTGCCAGCATGACATGCTACAGACTCAAGCCAGATGGACTTTCCTCCATCAACCTCAGATTTCTTTGCCCCCCACCTGCCCCTCAGTTTTCTGATGGAGTTGCTGCTTTCCAGGTCTCAGCTTCTGCCTGATGCACACACCTCCTGACAAACTGCACCTTGGAAAGATTGTACCAGCAAGGAAATCTTTCTCCTTCCCTGGCAAAGACTGTGTGTTAGCTTATTTTCTACATACAAGACATAACACTTAAATAGAGTCTCATTTTTACATACCTTCAACTTTTTAACCTTTCTGGTGATCCCTTTGTAAAATCATTTTGCCTTCACATGATTTCCAAAGCTGTTCAACAACTCTTTGCTCCAAACAGTGAAAAGGGCCCTTAAGGTATGGCATCTGAATGCTACCTGAAGCATGCATTAGTTCAATGCACCTGCACACTGCTTACTCAAAAAAATAAAAAAACAACCTAGAAAACCCAAACCAGGTAAACTTGGAAGAAAAAATTCTTAGGCTGTCTTAGCTGAAAACACAATTGTGCCTTACGGTACCCATTTAGATTCCAGAAATAATGTGTTTTTAGAGGCGGCACACTGAATCACACAAGCAGAAAGCAAGCTGCTTGAGGCTGTCCATTTCTTCTGGCTGTCAGGGTTTTTCAGTTCTGTTTTATAGTTTCCTTTGGCTCTATAAAATACTTTGACATACTGCTGCAGACCTCTGGCTTGTTTTCTATTCCATTTTTTTTTTCCTAAGTGAGATGCCACTTTGAAAGCCATTGAGGCATCACTGCTAAATTACACCCACCATTTGTGCAGACAAGCATGTAGTGAATTTACTCCTACTTACCAGTTCAACATTAAATTCAGTTCAGACTTGGGAGAACACTGGCAACAAACCCGGGTGCTAGACTAGGCAAACTGGGAGGATGCACATAGCACCCGAGTTCCATGCAAACATTGGCCTTGGTCAGCTCAGCGGGTAGCTCTCGTTTTCCCCTCTCTTTTGATGACTTTGTTGCATGTTTATGGAGAAGACAGCACTATTTCTTATCACACGAATGCATTTTGCTTCTCAAAGATTCACTTTCACTGGATTTGAATCTGTTTAACCAAACATCCAGGCAGCCAGAAACCCGGACACCTTGGTGTAAATACAGTAGGTGTCACCCTACAAAAATGCATTTTCTCCCGATTTTGTGGGTTTTCTTTTTGTACTTTGTCAAGCTTTCTAAGCTACTCTAGCTAAAATTATTTTGGTTGGAGAGAAATGAATCTGCATTTCTAAAATTTTGTAATTACTGATTATTGGTAGTTGACTATTTCTCATTAACTATTTCTGTTGTGCAGCAATTGCTGGTTTTATGTTAGACAAAGCAAGACTTTATGCAGCAAATCAGCTGTTTGGTAGGCCAAGTTAATGAAAGACAAAAAATAAATTAGCAACATAACTGGATTCTAGTCAACCTAATATTTTATTTCTGTGAGAATAAGTTATAACATTTACTTGTTGCAAATAGAAACATTTGGACATGCTTATAGATCTCTAACATTAAATCCTAACTTGAGTTAAGTGAATAACTGATCTGAATCTCTCTATCCCTTTCTACCCTGAAAAACCCAGAACCAATAAATCAAATCAATCAGATTTGAGTTGATCAAAATATTTACTAAATTAACTTTAAAAATCTTTCAAAAACTCAAGTCAGTTTGTTTTGGCACTTTCAAATGATGATTTTAATTCAGCAAATTAACAGTTTAATTATTTTCAAATTTCTTTCTACTGAAAAAATGAATAAAATTCTTTCAAGTTAATCTAAAATTAATTTTTTCAGTGTTGCATAAAAACTTTATAAAAGCAAGAAGTACTTAAAAAGTATTAATTTTAGCCAAAGGAAAACCCTTATAGTGGAAGAAACAACACACTAACAAGAGAACATTTAAAGAAATGCTTATAAATGTACTTGCAGAGCATGTATTTGCACGAGGAATCATTTTATACAGCTGTACCAAAGTACTGCAAACAACAGCAGAACAGCACAGCTCTTTTCACTTGACCCTTAAAACAGAGAAAAGGAAAGTGAAATTGCTTCACAAGTCAGCCCTGGTCCTAGGCCAGTTGCACCATTATTTCTTGTAGCTTTATACTCTCCCTGTCTCTGTATAAAGTTTTCATGACACAGGCTGTTTAAATGAAGTAATTGTGTTGATTAATTAACTTCTGGGGCTTTAGTGCTCTTTCACACTAAGTCTCAGCAATCCTGGTAACACACAGTCCCATCTGCTGACACTGGCATCGCCCCAGCCCGGGGAGCTCGCTGGGATGGACAGCATAGAATCTTGTGGTTGGAAAAGACCTTTAAGATCACCGAGTCCAACCATACCCATGCACTACTAAACCGTGTCTCTCAGCACCTTGGCTACCCATCGTTTAAATACCCCCAGGGAGGGGGACTCCACCACTTCCCTGGGTAGCCCTTTCCAGTGCCTGATAACCCTTTCAGTGAAGAAATTTTTCCTAATATCCTGATCTAAACCTTCCCTGGGGCAACTTGAGGCCGTTTTGCCTCATCCCATCACTAGTTACTTGGGAGAAGAGACCAACACCCACCTCACTGCGACCTCCTTTCGGGGAGCTGCAGATGAGCATCTCCCAGGGCAGAGCCACGCTCCCTGGGGCACCACTGGGTGCAGGAGGTCTGGTCTCAGCTGATACCGTTTGCTTTTATGGGTGTTCAAGAATGAAAGTTTCTGAATCCAATATTCCATTTTGCCCCTCGGGGGTTGAATGGTGCCCGCTGCACCATATTTTGGACATCAGCCTTTCCTGACCCAAAATCCATGCAGTTTTGTCCAAAGGCCACAAAGGACTGTTTCACCTTTTGCTCAGCTGAAACCCCACAATGATTTTTTTTTCCCCCCCTGTCTTA
>VZTL01015900.1:0-16290 GCA_013400535.1 Scopus umbretta
GCGGAATTACTCCCATTTTGAGTGGCGGAGATAGGACACCACAGACCCTCTTAGAAAGCAAGAGGAAATGGCACTAGTTAATCATTCATAATTTTTTACTATTGAAAATGCTGAAGTATGTATCTGCATCCTTTGCAGGCTGAGCTTGTTGTAAATTTCTCACCTCCCCTTATGCACAAAGTATCGCTGAGTTACTTAAGAGACATGACTCCCACAATACTGGTTCTGGGTTTATCTCGTAGCAGTTTTGGTTCTTCTTGAGAGCAGACATCATGGGAGGAAGCACATCTGGGTCATGTTTTCATGCCTTTATTAGCAACCATTAGGAAGAAACTGACCAGTTAAAGGAAAGCTTTGATTTTGATGTAACGACATGGTACCAGGATTAAGAGCTCTAAAAATGAAGCTCTCGTACGACTGATTACGTGGCAGTATTCTTTTTACTGAATACATCATGAACTCGCAAGTTTTGTGCTCCTAGAAGTGCCATTCCTTGAATAAGATATAAAACTTGAGTCCAGTACATATAACTAAATAAAAGACGGACAGAAAAATACTGATCTGGATAACCGTATTCCATGGAGCTGAACCTCACTTCTCTTGTAGTTGTCCCATAGTTTTGCTCTGCACTGGTAACCAGTAACCATGATTAAACCCAAAAGTAGCTGCCTTTTAACAAGAACTGTGAAGACAGTTCATGTGTATGTCCCGATTTACCCTGAGTACCACCTGCACTAAAACATGAACACAAAAGTGTCTGACACTTGTGGTATGTCAAACCCAAATGAAACAAGAAAGCACTTAAATCACGCAAGAGGTTGAGGTTTTCAATCTGATTTTCAAACTAAACCATTTAGATTTACTTCAGAAACTAATTCAATCTTCTGGATCCTTACTGAAAAAAACCTGAATGCATCTTTATACTTGAAAGAACCTCTCTTCTTTTTCAGCGATACCAGACTTCCACTGATTATCTGGACTGTCCTTTATTAGATGCCGTGAGAGGAAGACTGGCAGTAGCCAATCTTCTAAACAGACAAATTACTCCAGGTCGTATGGCAGACACTTTTATGTCAGATACTCCTCTCAAGGAGGCACATTCTCATCACATGGTTCTTGCAAGGTATTCACCACTTTACAAAGCATTGACTCAAAAATGTACAAATCAAGGAGGAAAAAAAAATCCCTTTCAAGGATTGCTGTAGACTACAATTCAGCTTTGAGATAGGAAATGAAGCATGCTAGTAGATGCTGAAGCAGGAGCGAAGAGTAAAAAGGCAGCCTGATCAGTGTCTCTGAAAGGCTTCTACTCCTGCACTGTTTTCTTCACACAAAACAGTTTTATTTCTATTTTCCATTCAATTCACTCTTCTTGTGCCTGATTTTTTTAAGTGAAGAAAACCGACAAAACAAGTGCTTTTTGAAAAAGTAAAAGCTGTGCATTATGTGGAAACGTCGTCTCTTTTTGACGAAGAGGTTTTATGTATTTTCCTTACCTGCTGCACTGTGGGGAAACAAACTTCCCTTCACTTTATGCAAAGTGTAATCATCTGTACTCTTGTTTTACTGTACTCTGTGCCCACTGCTGTGATTACAGAAATTTCACATTCCCTGAAGAAATATTTTGTAGTTAAAAAATACACATATATACATATATACTTTGAATATTTTTCAGTCTGAGAGACAGGAAAGCTTCTCAGTGGCTTGTCAGTTTAGGCTGATGCTTTCACTTGGTGTTGCACTGCACAGAACAAAACTGATCTGTTCTAGGATTTACAGAAATATGGCTACAGAGGCAAAGACTAGGCACAAACTCTGAGAAAAAATACTTGGGCAATTGAAATTAGTATGAGGAATCAGATGTATTTTCCTACTTTCTATTTCATACCATGGAATAGAAATGTTTATTTTGCTGGCTGATGTTTATCCACTAAAAATATCAACTGACACGAATTTTATAAAATGTGATATATTTGTATGAAGTTTGAGAGTGAGCTGAATAATTAAATGATTACTATAGTGATGAGGGACATAATGGCGTATTTCTATCCATAGATGACATCATGCATTAATTTTGTAGAATTATTCAGGTCTTGAAATGGAGCAGGGGAACAATCTTGATGTCTCTCAAAGGAAAGGGTGTGGTACACAGCTAAGAGAAAGAGAGAGGACAGAAAGAGAATATAAAAAGTGTTCATTAAATGTGTCAAGGCAAGCGCTATAGGTCCCATTTAGCAAATCTAGAGGAAACATCCATATCCCAAAAACTAAAGTTTAAAATGTTTTCTTATGGTGACGGGAGAAAGATTTGCAGCTAAAGGTAAGAGAGGAAGACAAAATGTCACTGCACTGCAATGAGTCCAGTTCAAATGTTAATAAGCAAGTGAAAAATCTCTACACATGACGAGCTTCCACTAATGCCAGTTGTTGGTGATATTAATTTCTAGAAATAACGATAGGGATAGATGACATGCAGTCCTCAAGGAAGTATGGTACCTCTCGGGCTGTATCTGAACTGGGGACTTTCCTGTTAGCACAGCCCAGCTGGGCAAGTTCTGAGCCTGGTGCAGACCTCAGCACAAATTTGACAAGCTGCTCCGGCTTACAGCTAGAGTCACCTGAAAAGAACTTTCCGCAGAGCAGCATATCTGGACCACAGATCACCCCAGCAACTCACCCACGTCATCTTCATGCATACAGACAGCACTGACTAATCCTGCTATGGGACACTACAAAGTAGTCAAAGGTAGACTAGCAGCTAGCTCAATTATTTCAAGAACAGGGACATCAGAGTGTCAATGTGGGGGAGGCCTGAGTGGGTTACTACTACCCGGGGAGGTAAACTTACCAATTACCGCACATGTACAACTGAGCATTCTTACTCAGGTAGGCAGGATGTATGGAGATTTTAGCTAATGCATTCAAAAGTTTAATCTGCATCATTCACATGCTAACATGTTTAGGATGAGAGGAAGTGGCCTCAAGTTGTGCCAGGGGAGGTTTCGATTGGGTATTAGGAAAAATTTCTTTACTGAAAGAGTGGTGAGGCATTAGAACAGGCTGCCCAGGGAGGTGGTGGAGTCACCATCCCTGGAGGTATTCAAAAAACATGTAAATGTGGCACTTCAGGACATGGTTTAGTAGGCATGGTGGTGTTGGGTTGATGGCTGGACTAGATGATCTCAGAGGTCTTTTCCAACCTTAATGATTCCATGATTCTATGTTTGCTTTTGCTTCCTTTTATTAATTAATTTTAAAAATCACAGTATTCTTAAAAGGAAAAAAAGTAGCTTCACAGGACAAAGCAACAATGAACTGTCTACTAATGAGGAAAAAACTAAATTCAAGGGCAAGAATTCTGTAGGAATACAGGAAACGCCTGCAGGTTAACTTACTGGCTAGCTGAAGAAACGTAAAGCACAGCTGAGATGAAGCAAGGATGGAGTAGGTGGCTGACATGTATAAGGTCTGGGCAGCAGAGTTCCCAACTTCTCAGCCTGTCCCACCCAAGTTTAACATATGCGGCAATCATGAGAAGCAGAAACCACAGGGAAAAAAGGTGGGAAAAGTGTAAGAGAACAGAAATCATGGGGCTTCCCTTAACACGCCTGAAGACTGATGAATGAGAGGGAAATAATTTGCTTCCTAATGATCTGTAAAATATGAAAAGTTCTTGAATCTGAAACTGTAACTACAGCTTATATAAGGGTATGTCTGTGTACATGGGGGTATATATACACGTTCAGTTTTGGATTTGTGATGACAGGCCGTTTAGCTAACGGGGAAGATTACAGTGTTAGGACCATATTTGGAAGAGGAGTGATTTTAAAGTTTCCTTTGCAATCCTTGATATCTTTTCAGTTCAAAAATTTCTATGAAAATGGATTTCTCAAAGCAGTTTTATAAATACGGAGACAAAACACTGAAGAGAGAGAACTTTATTCCTACCTAAATGTGAAGCTTACAGTTAGCCATGGAATCACTGCTGCCACAAACACACACTACCACCACAAAAAGGGAATCTGGTCTGCTATGTTCAGCTCTTAATATTCCACTCAGCAAAAACATATAAAAAACCCACATAATTTTAAGCATATGCTTAACCCTTTCCTGAATCGGAGCTTAAAATGTTCCTAGCATTCTTTCCAGCCCAGTACAATGATTGGATTAGATGCATGGAAAGTGAACGGTATAAGGGAATGTGCCTATTCTAAGGGAGAGATTCTTTCTTTTAGGCTTTCTACAGACACTATATTCTTCTCTGCCCATTCCTGCTTCATTAATATTAATAAAAGCTTGTGTATTCAAGACATTTATAATACTGAATTACATTACTCAATGGCTCTAATTATGTTATTTCTTGAATTCCAAATTGACTCCCAGCCTTACTCATTTTACCAGGTTTAAATAAGAATATGATTCATCATTTACAGAAAGCACATTACATAAGTTGCACAGTTTCACAATTGAGCACGCTGGCTGTCTGCATTGAAGCTACAAATAGGAATAGAAATAGAGAGGATTTTCTATCCTTAGTTTGAAATTAAACTTAGACTACTGTATCAATCACATGAGCTCTGGCTGAAATGAGAACAGAAAACATTCATCACATGTTTTAGATGTTCCAAACTAATAATAGTCTGGGACTGGTTTTCAAAGAAAGATATAGCTGTGCTTAGGACGGGTGTGAATCCCAAGTAGAACTGCTGCAAATAAAAGCTTTGTTTCTTTTTTTCTCTTGGATTCCTCATGAGGAAAATTTACTCCATATGTAGTGCATACAACTGCCTTGCAATTTTAATGAAAAGTGTTAGCTACAGGCAGATTATACAGCATCAAAACTCCAGTACAGTCAGCAGTGTACTGTGTCCTACAGATGTGACTCCAATAATAGTAAGTGAGCTCATCCTTAGTGTGGAAGATTATTCATTAGGGAGAGAATAATGTAAGTGATATGATCATTACATCACCTTTTCCTGTACATTATTCTCACTACAGCTGACAGGGAAAACATTTCTCTCAGTTTCAAGTTACATTATTTTCAAATTTTGCAGAGTCTAGATAAAAGTGGTATTTAAAAGTATATGTACTTTTAAAGTTTCATTTAATAACAAAGAAGGGCTAATGCTGCAGTGTTGACTGACTTGTTCAGTATCTCTGTTTTCTTCATACAAAAAAGTTATTCCACAGTATTACAGCCCACATCTATTAACACTAGCCATTTTAATTTTTAGGTAAAGGTTGTAAAGAAAGGACATTTTGAATCTATATAATCACAGAATCACAGAATGAAGGCTTTTGGTTGAAAGACAGGATCAATCTGATTAGTGTAAAAGAGGTCTTAATATTAAACTCAACAGAGAATTGCCAGAAGTTACAATTTCAGGGGAATTTATGTTCCGATTACAGCAATAATATTTCAATGAGGATGGAGTCAATGAAGCAATATTAAAAGATTTTTTTGCTTTTTCTGTGCTTTCGGTCATAATGGTTTATATCCCTGTATTCAAGGATGAGGAGAACGCCACATTCATTATGATTAGAATAGAATTTATCATGATAAACAGTATGTTTACTGATACTACTGCACAAAGGAGGGAATAATGTAAACCAACAGCAGAAGCCCTCTAATTTTGAGACCATGGTATTCATAATTTTGAAACTATGCGTATTTTGGTCTTATTTTTCCAAATCAGACTGCTGTTCCACAATGTTCTCAGCACCTGCCATCAGAATGAGAATTATTATCAACAGTTTGTAAAAGCCTTAGCCTAGACTATATTAGTACAGACATACGTGTTTGTGTATCATGGCCTAGTTTTTTGATTTTCCACTAAATAAGGATGTTGTGAAGTTCTGGAATGCTTATATGCAAATCTTACATAGCATTTTTAGAACGGAATTAATTTAGCAAAAAAATACTAGTGTCAAGATGTAAACAGTAGTCCTATTTGTGTTGCAGACATTCTTCAGACAATTAATACAACAAAGCTTTTAAAAGAAAAGCATTCACTCCATTTAGTGTATTCGATGGAATATTGAGGTGGGGAACAGGAACAGACTTTTCATTCAGTTCTGCTGCTTTTACTGGCATTCACCTCTTTGCCAGTGTCACTATTAATAGAAAAGAAACATGTTGCTGGCTTAATCATAGGAGAGTGCAACTGATCCAAGTATTTTGTGTAAGGAAATCACCACAAAATATTTATCCTGGTTTTGGCTTCTTTGCTATGGTATCTATCTCATGCACTTGTTGCATTCACAAGGATTTCCTGCTGTTGTGTGCACCAAGCTGGTTTACTGCATGCGTTTCTACTTTTGTACTATATTGTTTTTCCTGCCTAAACAGTTACCAAGCAGTGCAGTGTCAGTCACCATGCAGTGTAAATGCTATAAGATCAATAGACAAGTCTCCCAAAGACAATTAAATGACATTCTGGAAACCTGCTCATAGATGTAAAACTCCAGTTTCCTCTCATTCTTCTCATTCCCAAATGTGAAAGGAATAGAAAATGTTTTCTCTTTTTAAAATTCAGATTATTTCTGTAGAACCATGTGTGAGAACTATGATTAATAAATTGTCTTTAAATGTAAGACTTTCCTGATGTCGCCAAGCGTGTTGCCAAGCACAGCGATGCTCTGAGAGTCTCCATTTCATGAATGTAGATACACTTGCAGACCGGTCATCTCACAAAATGGTTTGCAGAAACCAAGCCAATTCAGGAAGCAGTGCAATAAAGACAGTCTGGTTTACTACAAGCTGACATCCTACTTTAACTAACGTTACTTGCCTATCTCCTTTTTTTTTTTGTGCTCTTTTCTTCCCCTCTCCCTATTTGGAACTCCTCTTCAAGGTGTTCGGTCTATTTTGGAGTAGCAAGTGGCAATATGTGCTATGGCTGGTGTGGAGTTATTATTGAGAGCAGTTTGCCTCACTGGTACCCACACTGATTAGGCAACTGACTACAGCTTCTTGTAGGCAAAAGATGGGTTGGAACAGCTTTCTCCCACCATGGAGGCAGTGGATTTGGGGGTCCTAATGCCTTCGACACCCCTACTTCTCCATCAATTTTGGCTGACCAATAGATTTAAAGATTATTACAGCGGACTACAGTAACAATCTGAATGTAAAGGGCACACTTCCATCGAAAAACAGAAGAAAAATATAGTGGAGAAGTCAAAGGTGTGGAAATCCCAAAATCCTCATTTCCTTACAACAGGGAGTATGAAATGATGTAACTATTACTGAGACCGATAAAATTATTTTCCCCTCTTTTCCTCCTGCTCTAATTAAACAACTGAGTTCTATTTTACTGAAACACTATTGTTTTCCTCCTTTAATCAGTGTTTCCATGATTTTTTTGATTAACTTTCAGGTTTCTAGTTTGTTGTTCAAATTTTTGGGGGTTCATACCTGCAAAATTTTCTCTCCCCCCCCAAAGAACTAAACCAGACATTTTTTATTTGGAGTAGTGGTATTTTTAAATGATCTCCTGATTACAGGTGGGCCTATAAGAAAAATATCACGCATTACAAGATCTTACAACTGTAAAACCATCCCTGACAATTTTAAAACAAAACTACTTTTGGGGACATGGACAAAACCACGTAGTTTACAAATGTTGAATTCAATCCTTCTTCATAGTAATAGTGCTACTTTAATCAACAGATTTCAAGATGAAGCCTGTAACTTACCTGTCTTCAAGAAACCAGTTAAGGGTAGTTTTCATAGTAGGTATCATCCATAAAACCAAAAGGCTCATACAGAGCCCAGTACCGGAATGCTTTACTAGCACCTCTCAACAGACCTCCGTGAGATACGCAAGTACCAGTCCCATCACTTCCCAGGTGTGGGAAGCAAAGACATGACTCTTCTGCAGAAGACCTTGTTGCTAGCACTTGCACTGGCTCTCACCTGCCAACCTTGCCGTGTCACCAGAGCACGTGCCCACCCGGGTGCCTTTGCCAGGGCAGCCTGTCTATCCCTGTATGAAATTTTACTGGTTTAAGTAAGTTTGAGGTGAGTGGAGACAGAAACTTCTAGGTGCTAGTGCTGTTATGTCACCAGCAGTGTGGTTGGTGGCTGAGGGCTGGTGTGGTATGGGAAGACAGTTTCTTTCAAAGGAAGGGTTATGTTTTGCCAGCTTACAAACTCGTGTGGGAACACAAGACAACTTTTCTAAGAAAACTTTGTAGTGTAGATGAGGCCTGAGGAAATGAGGCCCTCTGGTTCCAAGGACACTTCTGACACTGACAAAGCTGGCTAAGTGCTTCCAGCTCCATTTCCTCAACACTGATCATTTCCACGCCTGTGCTGACGCCCTGTTTGTTCTAATGTGATTGTCTGTGGAGCTGAATAATAAACCGGATCAGAGAGATGATCCAACTTTAAAAGCACTCCTCCTTCCCTCCCCTTTTTTTCTATTTTTGAAGACATGCTGTTGAGAGAAACATCCATAGAACCAACACCTGCAACCTAGGGACTTGATCCTCAGTAACATTACAGCCAAAAAGAAATTAGATACCTGATCTTATATGTCCTGTCTAGAATTGTGAGAATCCAGATCTTCAGATTCTGGCAGATTCCGCCAGATTCTTCAGATTCTGCCAAATTCTTCTCTGGCACCCTAAAACTCAGTTAATCTTCTTTTTCATTTAGTAAATGAATGGTACTTTAATCTGTTGTCTTGTAGATGCTAAAGTTATATATATTTCACAAACAATTTTAATATAGGTAATAAAATTTTGACTTAAGCCCTAGCTAAGGGATATGCAAATACAACAATATACCAAATATATTTGCATTAAAGATCTAATTGAATTAACTGTTCTCACAGCTTCTACACAGTCAGCTTGTCGTGGCTTCCTTTGCAGCTTGACTACCTCCATTTTTGATGGAGAGATTTAAAAGGTTTTCTCTCTTCCCCTGGGATTAAAGATAGTGATGAGCACTAATTAGCCACCTGCACCAGTAGTACAGTGCTACGGCTTGTTTACCTTACAAAGGCTGCTGCACCCCTGGGGAAAAGTCATAGTGTGGTGGTTTTTTTCTTTTAAATAGTTCAAGTTCAGTTCCTTCAAGGGAAGTTTAACAGTTTACAGGATTTTTAGCATTACTAGGAGGAGAAAGAGTCCCCTTTTCTCACAGTGCTACCCAGATTCTGTAGAAGAGAAAATAAATACTGTTTATTTTTCTTCTCTTTTAAATTTTTCTTTTTCATCAAGTGAGTCACACGTTTGGTGTTAGCTGCAGCACTTTGCTCCCTATAACATGTAAAAATGAGACTTTGGAAATAAAAGTAACATTCAGCAATCACAAGAGCTTTATCATGTTAGCATGCTTATCATGTTAGCATGATGTAGAATCCACTAAATACCAATTAAAATGTAAGAAAAAAATTGGAAATAAATAAAAGAAACCTGTTCTCAAATCCTTTAATGCAGTGGTGCCTAAGTAGTTTTTTTATTGTCAAACTATGTCTTTGCATGAAGCACTATTTAGGACTAGCAGCTGCTATAATTAGAATTTAAACTGTATTCTGATTCTTGTTTGCTATTTTTCCTTACCATGACTGGCTAACAATGGTAAAAATGTTCTGCTTTGTTTGTCTTTTATGAGTTCTGACTCAGTGGCATGCAAGTACTACTTATGGGCCTGATGTAAAGCCTAGTGAAGTCAACTGGAATGTTTCCAATGACTTCATTAGACGTTGGATTGGGTCTGAAGTGCAGCAATTTACTCAACTCTGGAGCATAAATTACAGACATAAAAAACAAATTATTTGTGTGTTGCTGGATTACTGACAGCAAAATGTATGATGTCAGAAAAATAATAGGCAGAGATAGCCTGCACAAGTTGGAAAAGCTTAAAATATAGCCAAAGATAGGGGAATACTCTTTGGCAAGGATAGCGTGTCTCAGTTCCAGCGCCAATGGAGGAAAGTGGAGTAATTTGACAGACAATTATGTGATTAATCTAGTAGGAGAAGGCGCTATCTGTCTCACTCAGTCACCACTCTGTTGCCTGATCATTGGACTAGTATCTGGATGATACGATGGCTTGCCGTCATGGCAGGAAGAGTCCCGAATCCCTAACAACTGACGGAAACCCCTTTGGAAATGTTAAGAATTCCAGTGGCCTAAACTCAGAGCAGAGGCAAACAATGTCAGTCAAACACCAGCCGAGTTTGGTGCCAGATTAAGGATGACAATGTTGAAGAGAACGGAATGTGATTGTTACTTAAACAGCAAGAAATCAAGCAATCTCCACTGGAAACATAACATTTTGTTTCAGAGGAAATTCTCCCACATATTGTTCTTCTGAAGTTTCATACTGTCTGTCTTGGTGAGTTAGGTGTGTTACAATGAGCTACGTACTTGATTCAGTCAACATTTAATTTCCCCTTGTTTGAAAACCTCAGGATGCCAACATCTTACCCTAGCTACCCCAAACTAACCAAAATATGTTACAAAGTGGTTATTTGGTTGAATCAGCTCTTCTCAGGTGAGTATTTTATTTCAGCATACAACAATTCAATCATTGAAGAGTAATTCTACTTTGTAAAAAGATTGATTATTTTTGAATAAACACGTTTTTTGTTCTGTAAGAGCCTATCCAAGCAAGAGCTGTTATCCTGGAACAGCTGGCTTTGCAACATCTATGTCAATCCACTTCTAAATATGTGTAAAACTTTAGTACTCAAACATTGATTTCTCCCAGATCAGAAGTATTTTCAACTTTTAGAATTTGGCTCAGGTTATTTTTTAGCTAAATGTATGTATCTTTAGCTTCACCTTATTAGCAAATCAGGAAGGATTTTTATTTAGAGAAGTATTTACATAAAATATTTTCTATTTTAAGAATGTTAAAAGAAATATGAAATTGGGACTTAATGTGGGTAAAATACTTTTACATCAGTAGGTAATAGTACATTGAAAGCCACAGAACTGAAAGATGCACATATTTTGTTTATGAATTTGATATGCAAAATAAAATTGTATTTTTAAAAAAACACAAAGATGAGAGTTAAGCTTTAAAATAAGGTGCATACCTTCAGTTAACAATTTTTGTCTTACATTAATTTATATGCACATTTTATTTATAGAGTACCACTTACTGATTTGTTTTTAAGTAATGTCTTGCTATTAGAAGCCACGTCCCTCTCCAAAAAGTAAACAAACCTCTCCTGTGAATAAGTAAAAAAAAAACCTTATACCGTTTCTTTTCTATTCAGCTTTCTCCATAGTTTGATTCCCTTTGTTTTCACAAATTGTTTGCATAATTGAAACAGGGATGGACAGGGAAATTGGACAGGGAAATGGAAAATAAAAGCCAAGGGTTGTTTTTTTATTATTAAACCAGATGACACAGTAGTAAATACAGATAAGGTACTGGACAAACAAACCTTTCCTCAGATCACACCTGTGCCTTAAAGTATGGCCATTTTTTACCACCATATCAGTCTAATGACAGATTCTCCTCACAAACCTTTCCTCACTTACTGCCTCAAATTGTCATTGTCATCATAATACTATCCAGGCTGGAGCAAAAAGAATGGGAAAGGGAAAAGGGTACAAAGATGACACCCTTGGAAAACTACTTGGAAAGAAAAATTTTGAGTAACTGGAAACACCTGTCTTTCAAAAATCACTATATAAGAAAAGATGTTTTTCTGAGGTAATTTTTTCCCTTTCTTTTTATACTGGCTATAGCAGAAACTGTTGTCTCTAAACAGCATCTGTTTTCTGCTTGGCAGATCACATACAACCTCACCTCACAGGTGCTGCCCGCTCTTGCTTTGTTCCAGTAAAACATGGGCTCAACTTTACGTATGCATACTCCTTGTGAATTAATGTCAACAGATAATAAACTATTTGATGCAAAAAGCTTTGTTTAACATTATTAAAAAAAAAAAAATTTGGTAGGATTCCCAGTCAGGATTTTTACAGACATTTTCCCACGTAAGATGAGCAATTAGACGGTATGAAAAGTGACTTCCAGTTCTCAAAGTTTCATTTCATTTGGGAGCCAATATGATTCAGCGGCTAGACTAGTTTAAAAGACAAGGAGCCAGAAGAGTTTAACATTTTCAGGAAGGCTGAGCCATTCACTGAATTACCTTGGGCTAATCACTTAAGTGTTATGTTCCTCAGTGAAACCATCTGTAATGGTCAATTCTCACCCCCCCCTCAACCCCCAACCCCCAAAACCAAACCTCATTGAGAAACAGATGCTTAAGTCTGGTTCAGTTCTCCAAAGTAAATAAATTACAAAATGATCGAGACAAATGTGTCATGAGAACAAGACATTCCTTTAGCAATCTTTACTAAGTCAAACTGAGATGCAGCTGCAGTGAAAGCCTACTCAACTGCAATGTTGTGTATCATTGAGCTAAAAGCCAGCATGAAATACAATCTGATGTCTACTTGATTATTAAATGCTCACTTTGAAACTAGAAGGCAAAATTCAAACTTCACTTCTATAGCTACAACCTCACTGACTTCAGAAAAAACAGTGGAAATCCATGGAGTAGCATCCTCTGGAGTCTAAACTTCATGCACACAAAAGATGACACTTTTGAGTCAAGGAAACAGAAATGGGCAGCATTCAGGACTTCGCAAAGCACTGTGCATTTTTATGGTACTCTATCAAAAAGAAAACAGTTGTCATAGCCATTGTTCTACTGTGGACACTAGCTTAGACTATCTTGTGGAAAACAGCAACACTGTTACCATATAAAGACGTACGGCAAATGGAAAATTCATCTGGCAGTTACGGCACAAGAATAGAGATCAGGAACCCACCCAGGTTCCATTTCCAGATAGGTCAGACACTCCCTGGATGATCATGTGCATATCATCAAATTTTGATGTTCCAGTTTCCTCACCTACGAAACAGATCTAGCGGCACTTGCTGAAGAAGTTTTTGAGACTGACATGCAAAAAGGCTTAAAAGGCCTGCAGCTAAGGAGGAACTGCGCGTTGCTAACTACGGCAGCCTTACTGAATTCTTTTCCATTTCAGTTAATGCATCGTTCAGTTAATCTGGCATATCACTGAAAACATGCTGCAGTAGAGGCACGCACAGTTTAAAAGCCCCTATGTGTCATCGTCAGCTGAATTAGTACTCTCTCTTACACAGAACGCGCATGGATTTTGTACTCAGAAACATGCAGAAGCCCCGCGTCCTACTGAAATGCAAGACAGTATGTGGAAAATCTATAGTTTCAAACGTTCCTTGCAGTGGTTCACAAAACCTAAGAACACAATGGTATTTTCAGCAAAGCAGCGTGCTATCAGTCATACTTCTTTTCATAACCTCACTCACAACGACATACTGCAATACTGTCGCTTCGCACCGCAACGACAGAGCTAGACCAGCACAGGGAGCCGCTAACGTACCACTTCAGCATGCAAAGGGCCTCTCGCGGCATCAGGCCAACAAAACACTGTATTTCTGTGCCTGTATTCAGCTGGCAGAGGCAGAATAGATGGGAAAACAACCTGACAATCCCCTGCTGCTTTATTTACACCTCAGACTCGTTGTAATACAATGCCTAGGGACAGACTGAGCTCAGAACTGGACATTTCTCAGGCCTGTGCTCTGGAACTGGGCTGGATCCTTCATGTTTGCAGTCAAAAATATCTTTTTATGTTTTTTTCCTTTTTTGTTTTTGGTTGGGGGGGAGGGAGCAGCGTGCATTGAGTGTGTGGACTGTGTTCCCCTAAGAAAATATCAGTTCAGAAGTTATCACTGTGTTCCTTTATCTCGCACCTGAACACATTAGAAAAATTAAAACCTAAAATGTTCAAGGCGCTAATGCCATCTAAAGGCTAATAAGCTGAACTACAATATATATGGCCGCTAGCCTTATAACCACAAGAAAAACCACTGCATCTAACTGCTACAGATTTTCACTTACTCTGTTGCTGAGAACAGCATAGGCACCAGAAGGCTTTAGCTGGAATGGCAAAAAAACCCCCAAAAAAGTTCTTATTACTCAGCAAGACTGTCTCCTATCTCTCTGTATATGATTTTTTTTATTTATCACTAAAGCTTTATTAGTAACATGATTTACCCTGGTTTCATTTATGATTATTTCATTGCACTTGCACTTACTTTAAGCAAAGCTGATAGTAGTATGAACTGCTGCTCATTTCAAAACACATCAGAAGTCAAAGAATGAATATTCTGCAGCAATATTAGAGATTTACATATTTGAATTGTATTTTTTCGAACTTTGCTAAAAGGCGGGATCCTTCAATCATGTACAGCCTTCTTAAACATGATGAAAAGTACCTGGTTTCTAGAAGACCCTGACTTTGTGCTCGATTTAAGTGTAAGGCTAAAAAAATGGTTCTTCTCTGGTAACTTCTCCGGGTCTCTAAAATAAAGTAATAACAAAATCGATCAGGTTGGTTAATTTAAAAATTAATTTTAAATATGTTTGCTTTAAAAAACAGATACTACAAAAGTAGTATAATTGAACAATACGGACTTTCTGTTTGAGCTATAAGGAAAGTCAGGCTGGTGAAGGATTATTCTTGGTCTGATGAAGTGTTAAACCAGTTTTTGACAAGCATCTTTTTCCGCAAGCAAGGTGGCAGTATTTTCTTCATTTCTGTTCAGTCAACAAAATGAAATATCCCAGTTGTTTTTTTTCCATTCTTTCCATTATTTCCATCCATAAGTAAAAAACAGACAGAAAGGACAGGATGATCTCTACTAGTTCTACACACTTGAATCAAAGCAATTAAATTATCTTCCTACAAGTATACTTCCATTTTTTTAATAAAACCTTTTTCAATGCAAAACATACTTAGATAATCTTCTTAAGAAGGTTAAAATACATTTATCGTAATCTCATTTAACTAAAAGCAACTATAAAGAGTTTTTTTCTCATTATTTTCTTTCAATTCCCATATTTATCCACTAGCAGTTTGATAAGAATCGCAAGTAAAAAAGTAATAATTATCTAGTAAAAAAAGAAATGAAAGAGTCCTCATCTTCTAAAACAGTAAAATGTACATAAAAATTAAGAATCCATATAAACGTCATGTTAAAGTCTGAAATTCCTCAGATGTATGTAGATACAACATGCCCTCTTTGTTAGCAAAAGAAATGCTAAATTATGCATAAAGACTATAATCAGCACATTTTAATGGTTACCAATCAGTGAAAAATCAGTCTTTAAGAAAAAATACAACTGTAATTCAAGATTAAAAGCAATCATCTAAATCAAAGTTTCCTGTTCACTGATTTGATTCATTTTCATGATGGCTGATTTAAACCACTCCTCTACTATATGCTACTTATTCTGAGTTACAGAAAATATTTTTTTTTCTGCTTTTGAAACAAAAAAATGCAGCCAGATCCCTCATTTTTCCTAGCTGCAGTCACACATTTACTTCTGTAAACAGGGTTATGTCCATTTACTTCCTAACCCATATCATGGACTCCCCCTGTCCACCTTTTACTGACATCAATGTTCCTGCAGCCAAGCAGACAGCTGCACGAGTTCCCTGATCCAGATGAAAGAAAAAAAACATGGTGAAAGCAACAGCAAATTACTTTTTATGAAGGACAGTCTAGGCACAAGAGGAGGGAGCTGGAACAAGCCTGGGGAAAAGGTGGGTCTCCTCCTCTTAACAGTCGCTGTGGTGCCTTTGCCCTGGCTGGATGCCAGGTGCCCACCAGTGCTGCTCTACCACTCCCCTCCTCAGCTGGACAGGAGAGAGAAAATACAAGGAAGGGCTCGTGGGTGGAGGTAGGGACAGGGGGATCACTCAGCAATTACCCTCATGGGCAAAACAGACTCGACTTGGGGAAATTCGTTTAATTTATTACCAATCAAAATCAGAGTAGGATAATGAAAAAATGAAAACTAAATCTTAAAACACCTTCCCCCCACCCCTCCCTTCTTCCTGGGCTCAACTTCACTCCTGGTTTCTCTACCTTCTCCCCTCCAGCAGCGCAGGGGGATGGGGAATGGGGCTTGTGGTCAGTTCATCACATGTCATCTCTGCCGCTCCTTCCTCCTCAGGGGAGGACTCCTCACGCTCTTCCCCTGCTCCTGCGTGGGGTCCCTCCCACAGGAGACAGTCCTCCGTGAACTTCTCCAACATGAGTCCTTCCCATGGGCTACAGTTCTTCACAAACTGCTCCGGCGTGGGTCCTTTCCATGGGGTGCAGTCCTTCAGGAGCAGACTGCTCCAGCACGGGTCCCCCACAGGGTCACAAGTCCTGCCAGCAAACCTGCTCCAGCGTGGGCTCCTCTCTCTCCACGGGTC
>VZTL01015900.1:20138-33549 GCA_013400535.1 Scopus umbretta
CCCCCCCCCTTCGCTGGCCCCGGTCTGGGCACAGGCAGGCCGTGAACTGAATGACAAAACTAATCTTAGTCTAAAAATAAAGTGGTATGTGGGTTTTGGGTTGTTGTGTTGGGTTTGGTTGTTTTTTTTTTTTTTCCCCTCNGGCGCGGGCGAAGAGTGATGAGAGGCGGGAGGGCGAGAGCGGGACGGGGCTGGCAGCGGCCGCATCATCGGGGAGCGACGCGAGCAGGGCGGCCGCNCCTGAGCTGATTCAGTGTAAGGGCAGCAGAAGCGCTGGTGTGGGCAATGGGGGTTGGTGCAGAGGAGGAACTAGTGGCTGGAGCTGCTGCTTGTGGTAGAAGTGCTGGTTGAAAGTGTTAATAAAGCTACTTGCTAATTAGAACATCTGTAATAACTCATGAGTTATAGTTTGGCCATTCTTATCTTGGTGGAGCATTTATTTTAATGTTAAAATATTTTGGATGTCTTTCGGTGGATGCATTTCTCTTTACGCCTTAGAAACTGTGTGTACAGGCTGGATCTCTTCAGTGAGAATTTCACCTTTTTAGAAATAGATTGCTTCTTGTATAGCAGTACTTCGAAAGAAAAAAAATTGGGTGGGGTCACCATTGCCTGATGTATTTCAGGAGTCGGTTGCAAAAAGAGTAGGCTGTTAGGGAACTGACAACTATGTGACTTTAATTACTTAATTTTCTCAGTGTATTCACTTATCAGAACTACATTTACATTCTGTCACATACTGGATGACCTCGTGTGTACAGGCATTCTTGAGTCTAACAGATGAGATGAAAGGCATTTGCCCTTCCCCTAACCGGCCTTCAGAATCACAATGACAAAAGGCTCAAACATGAGGGAAGACAAATTTGTGAACATGTTAGGGGATAGTTCTGCCTCTAACCGTGACAAATAGGGTGAGGAAAAAATTGAATATTCCTAAGAAACTCTGTAACTGGATGCTAGTTTGACAGGTCTGCAAAGCATCTTGTCAAATCACTTTTATCTACAGAAGAAGCACCTCTCTCTCACATGCAGGACTCTGCTGGTGTGAGTTTCTTCAGTGAATATGGCAGCTGAGTCAGTGGCAGCAACTGTTTATAGTTCAGTCTTGATAGATGACCTTTCCTGTCTTCTGGTGAGAAGTCTGAGCTTTGCCCCCAGCCCCTTGCTAGCATTTTTACCTCACGCTCCTTGTCTCAAAATCTCCACGCTGCCTAACCAGCTCTGTGTCTTCCACGTTGAGATGCTCTTAGGGCTTTAGTTTCACTTCTTTCAGTTTCTATTCTCTTTCTCTACAGAGATCCCCGGGAATTTGCTTTTGCTTGCAGTAGACCCACTCTTTTTCTGGCAAACCTGGGCTCCTGCGAGGAAAAGGGGGTTTGATACTGCTTGTACAGAGCTGCTAGAGCACTTTCTCCTGACCCAGCCTGGCTGGTAACTTCTAACTGATCAGTTAGTATTATATACAGATCTCGGCTCAAGTCACAGCCCTCCCTGGACTTATTCCTGTTGGCTGAAAGTAAAAATCAGGGTTTTCATTCCTTCTGTCTTCGCTTGTCTTTCTTGCATCTAAATTTGGTCACTTAAGCTAAGACGTAACTGGTCGTGTTTTATTTATCGCTAGTGCTACCGAGAGCTTTGTAGTTCTCCCTCCTAGGTAGGTTGCACAACCACAGTAAAAAAAGCCTTCCGAGTTTGGAAAGCTTCCTTTCCTTGTCACGTTTGGTGCACCAAAGTCTTCTGAAGCCTGTTTACAATGCCAAGCAAAATTTAGGCATGCAATTGTAATAAAAATGTTTGCTGCTGCTGCTTACCTGTAAGAGTGGTGTACAGAAAAAAGTGGTGTATTAAAAAAAGTATTGAATGGCTATGGCTTTTTTTTTTTTTTTTAAATCCTTTTTTAGTTAGGACTCCTTTTACTATTCCGCTTGTATTTCCATCTTCTTTCCTGCTTTCAAAAATCTAATCTGGAGCGGGGGACGGGGACGACGACGACACACACACGACCGAACCCACGCCAACCCCACAGACCCCACGTCGCTACGGGTTAGGTGTCAGGCGTGCCGCTGTTGGTTACAAGGCTGTTGGGGAAGGAAAGGAGCCTGGCTCGGTGCAGGGCTGGCGGCCAGGCCCGGCCCAGGCCGAAAGCGGGGCGCGGCGGGGGTCCCCCCGCTCCCGCCGGGGGCGGCCCGGCCCCGGGCGCTGTGTCCGCCCGGCTCCCGCTTCTTCCTCCGGGACTACCGCTCCCAGAAGCGCCCGCGTTGAAAGTGAAAATAAGCGCCAGGTTACGCTTCTCCTTTTTTTTTTTTCCCTCCCCTCCCTTTCTCCCCTCCTCTCCCCGGCGGCGGTAGCACATGTCCTTTCTCTTTTGTTTTCCGCCTGGCAGGCCGGCTGCGCGCTCGGGCTGCGGAAGCCGCCGGGAATCGCCGCCCTGAGGGAGAAGTGGGATCGGGGCCCCGCCGGAGCCGCGTCCCGGAGCTGCCGGCCGGCCCCTCCGGAGAAGCCGAGGAGCGGCGGTTTCTTATGGAGCTGGCAGTCCCGACTGCGGAGTGAAACTTCGCAGTTTCTCTCCGCGGGCTCCCACATGCAAGCTGATAACGTGAGAGCAGCCGCTCGTCTCCCCGCTGCTCCCCCGAGCGCTGAGGGGCCAGCGCTCTCCGCCCCGGCCCGCTGCTGTCGCCTTTACCTCGAGCTGCCGGGTGGGCTGACCCCGCCATGTGGGGCTAGGAGAGGTGCGGCCATTCTCCGCGGCGTGAGGCGGTGAACATGGAGGCGGCGTGCAAACCCGACGGCGGGGAGCAGAGCCATCGAGGCAGCGGCATGGACGCCCCCGGGGACGCTTCTATGGACTGCTACTTGCGATCTCAGGGCTTGTACAGAAAGAGAGTTGCCAAGGATGGATCTTGTCTTTTCAGGGCTGTGGCCGAGCAGGTAACTGCTGACATAAGCGGAGCTACTTCGCGTGAAAGCATGGGAAGTGGATCTCACGAGCGGGTGATAATTAGCGTGAAAATGCAGACAAGCATAGGTTGAGGTTACGCAGTCGTGTGCCGGGGGAAAGAAAAAAAAGGAGGAAAAAAAAAAAAAAAAGAGTTCCTGTCTTGCGGGGTGAAGGAAGTTCTGTGTGTACAGTCTGCTCGCATCCAGAAACGTTACCTGTTTTGACCTTCCACTGCCTCCTCGGAGCTTTTTTTCAACGTAAGATTTCAACATTTGGGTACAGCCGCTTTGCACGAGACTAGTTAGGAAATGGAGTTTCGTGGCAAGAGCTGGAAAGCCTTGTTCTGAGGGTTTTTTTAATTAGTTTACAATAAAATGAGAGAATTTATTTTCAGTTCTTCCCGTTGAATTCCCCTCCCCCCATTTTAGTACTACTGTTAAAGGAAAAAAGTGACAGCGTCATCTTGTCTTAAATACAAACAAACAGCAGTGGGAGCTCTGGTGCTTCTGATTGTGGGAGCCCAGATTCCTGTGCTAATTATACACAGTTCACTTTGGGTTGTTTTTTTTTCCCCGCCCCTAAATTACTTTCCCCACTGAATTTACAAGTTCAGGCAAGCAAACACTATTGATCTGAAGTGGGTTTTTTTTGGTTTGTGGGTTTTTTTTTTTTATTTCAAGGGAATAATCAATGAATATACATTGATATTCTGATGTTTTTAATTAATATATATAGAAGGCGTCTCCCACACTCCAGTGTATATAGAACTTTTTTCAACTATTAAGTAGATTTTTAACATCCCATTCTTATTTTGTTAAAGGGAAGGTCTTTAATGCAAAGTTAGTAGATGTTTATCCACAAATTTGACCTAATCTCTGTATTCTTCATGCAGAAAAACTGAACCGATCTGAATTTGAAAGTGTTTTGAGGGTAGTCTGTAAGGATTGCAAGGGAGGCTGCAACTTAAATTGACTGGAATTTCCCTGCATTGTAGTGAGGATGCAGCCAAAGTCACTTTAGAGATAACTCTGAACCTGTGATGAAAGTACTATTTTTCTAGTAGAGATTTAAACAGGAGGTAGAATGTAGGTGTCACACGGGGATCTGAATTCCTGGCTTCCAAATTAGTATTTGGGCAACAGACCTACACCTCTTAAACTCAAGAGAAAGTAACCCTGCACTCTCTTAGATTTGGTTGGGTTTCATTTGAATGAGTGCACGTTGGTACTTGAGTTCTTCATCCATTCCTGCGATAACTTAAAGGACTTCAAGAGTTGGTTAAAGAATGACAACAAATGCTATTCCTTTTGCCTAGTAATTCCATAAAAAATTGAATGTTTGAATTTAGTAAATCTATGGATTCTGCAGTTACTTAATTTTTGATTAAGTAATTGGGGTTTCACCTGCATAAAGATGTTGTTACTGCATGAATATGCATTTTAAATATTCTCCAAAAGAAAACTATATTTCCAAGCCTATATTTAGACAACAGTCATTAATTATTTGTGACCTGTCATCAAAACTCCTCAGAACCAGTGTTGCTTTCTTCTGTTTCTCCCTTTGTAGGTGTTACACTCTCAGTCTCGGCATATTGATGTTAGGATGGCTTGTGTAGACTATCTTCGGAAAAATAGGGAGAAATTTGAAGCAGTAAGTATTTTTGTTTTCTTTCTGAGCATTTAAAAAAATGTTGCTTTATTCCTTTCACTTTTCTAAGGTATATTCTGCTGTTTGTGACAGTATTCATCATAGCTATATACTAGTTGATGCTTTTTAAAGAGAGTGCTGTTTAAATTAATTGGCATATGTGTGGTAGTAACTCTTTTTCATAAGCCTGGAGAAAGACCTGTGTACTGGAGGGGCACGGGGTGGGAAGAGGTTTTAATGCTCATTAAAAAACAAAACAAACCTTCTTAAATTTTAATAGTCTGTAGTGGAGCTACTAAAATCTGGATTTTATTTTAGTGTAAGGCCTATTCTAATAAAGGTCATAAAACGTTCTTATTGTGCTACTTAATTGCTTTTACAATATATAAGGCATTTGGTTGATGAGATTAGTGAAATTTGTTTCAGGATCTACAATTTATTATGCGTTGCCACTGTGGTGTTTCGTTTTTTTTTTTCCCTAACCATTTGTAATGAAGTTCTCCATCAACCATGAACATAAAATATTTTGATACTGGTCTGTATTTGGCCAGTGCCATCAGTGTGAACATTATAAAATCCTTTTTTCCCTTCATTTTAAAAGAACAATAATAAATAATGGCGCTTCTGTTTGTGTTTGCATATGTTCTAGTGTATGTACCATTTAACTGATTTCCAGGATAGCCAAAACCGGAGTATTTGCAAGCATTTGTTACTAGAGGATTATTACTCAGCTTTCTTTTTCTGTTCTAAATTTACCCGGACCCAAAATAAAAAGGCTGTTTTAGATGCACACTGGCACAGGGAAGAGAAGGAAAGCAGGAATAAGAGTGTATTTGCTGTAATTTCTGACAAAGTGCCCTGTGCTCAAATGTGACTGATCGCTGTTAATGTGGAAGTTGTCAAGGGTGAATGGCATAAAATACAGTGAATCTCTCTGGTAGAATGCAGCTCTGACTTGACTATTTCAATTTGCCAGGACTGTTTGTTTGTTTCCAGCCTGTCTGAGAACCAACTCTCAGATCTCTTTCCTTTCTTTTTAGTTTAATTTTTTCACTGCTGACTTTTTAATCCCTTTCTTTCCAGAATTACCCAACTTACGTCAATATCTGCTTCTCTACTTCTGTTTTTTTTTCTTGCATTGGGTAGTTTTTGGAAATACCATGACCCTTCTTGACTCTAAATGTGTGGTGTTTTCCCTCCCCAGTTCTGGCACCTTCTCAGCCAGGTAACTGCTTTGTCAATGGTAGCTGGTTTTACTACCTTGGTTTCTCTCCTCTAAACTCCCAGTCTCACTGTTCTTTTTTTCCTCAGACTTGAGCCAAGTGATATGACCTCTCCTCTATCCATCTTTGCTGTCCTTCTGAAAAGTCTTTTTTTTAAAAGTTTCTTGTCATTTTTTCAGAATAGTTGTTTCATGGACAAGGTTGAGGTGTTCACATCTGTGTCTCATTTCCTAGTGTTCCTTCTCCCTCAGGTACCTCACTGCAGCTCTGCTGATGTCCTTTTCTCACTGTATCTCTTACTATACATAGTGTTTTCTGTCTGGAATATAGTATTGTTAACTTAATCTCTCTTAAAAAACAAACAACAAATGCCTCTTTCCATACTCTCTTAGTTCAACTATTTACTCATCCGCCTTCTTGGTAGTTATGCTCTATTGACGTGTACTCATTGGAGTTCCTCTTCTCTCTGTCTGTTGTAACCATTTCAGCTTGGATTTCTGTCTCTTTCGTTCCATTGATACTGCTGTAACCAAAGTTTCAGGTGACTGTGTAACCACCATCTTAATTTTCATCCTCATCCTTTATTGAACTGTTATCCTTGATTGCTGCTGTCTTATATTATTTTTCTTTTTAACTCTTCAGTTTCCTATGAGAACCTTCTGGTGCCTTTCATTTCTTCCTCTGTGCATTATCTTTCAGTTATTTAATATTGACACACGAAACAAGTGCTGTCTATGATCATGTTTTACTGATCCACCTTTTAGCTTCATACCTGATTGCTTGTCTAAATTACAAATTCTGGCCAGACTTTTTGATTCTTGTCATGAGCAACGCTGCCCAGCCAGGTTCAAAATGGGTAAAGGAGAACTTTTTAATCTCACTACTCTGCTCAGTTTTCCTCATTACCTTGTTTCTTAATCACTATGGGTAGTGAGGTCATCCAGCTTGTAGCTTAAGTTCATAATGGGAATTACTTCTTTCTTTGGACCTCTGTGGATCTTTATCTTAACTAAATCAAGGAGATTGTGTCTAAATAGCATTTTTAAAATACAGCCTCTCTGTTGGCCAGCATGGCTGAAACACCTTGAAGTTAACATGTCTCAATTACTGCAGCATCTTTCCCTGGCCTTGACAAATGTGAATTTGGCCTCTTCATACATGTTAAGGAGTGCAGCTGAGGGATTACTTTCTTAGCCTGGCACTTACAGTGTAGCCTGATTGTTTGCATTCTTTTACTGAAAGTAAAAGCAGTTTGTTGGAAGTGATACAGAAAAGAGGAAAAAGTGCTTTATGATTTGGCTGTACTATATCTTATCGCTACGTGGGTACTACAGAAATGTGACTCCCATTTCTGATTATCCATTGCTGCCTATTTCTTTTAACAAGATACTTGAATAAGCCCACACATGCTCTTTCCAGTGATGCTGTGCACACCTAAGGTGAATTGTCCATAAACATCTACTTGACAGCATCTTTGCTTTGTTTCAGATTTCCTGTTTGGCTGCTGGATTTCTTTTTGGGTTTTGTTGTGGGGTTTTTGTTTGTTTGTTTGTTTGTTTTTTTTTGTTTGGTTTGGGTTTTTTTTTTTGGTTTTTTTTTTTTGGACTGTGTGATGACTCCAAAAGCTGTTTATGTGGTTATTTTCTGGAATGCAGACCTATACGTTTGACCATTTATTCTGTCATCTTTACATCACTTTATACTTGCATTGTAAGCTCTTTGAGGGCAGAATAGTCTTAAATTTCCAATGGTACATTCCCATTGGTACAATGGGTTATAGACTGGGGATTCCATATGCTACGCTAATAAAAATAACTATTACTTTTTTTTTTAAATACAGTTCATAGAGGGGCCATTTGAAGAGTATTTAAAATGTTTGGAAAATCCACAGGTATGTTAAACTTGATTTATACTAGGAAGCAGTACTTTTGTTGAAATTGATAGTAATTGGATTTTTTTTTCTCACTAATGTTTTTGACTGAGTTTAAGAGGTCTTTGAATTATGTGAATACATACTTTTATGCGCGTACTCTACTGTAAAATGATTTGGGGAAATTTCTTTGTGTCTTGTTTTAAACCTGTTAGTCCTCAGAATTGTATCCAAATGTTTCTAGCCTCTGTAAATGGCAAGAAACATAGCATGGCTAGCTTTTTCTTGAAGACAGCCCTGAATAAAGGTCTAAAAGTTTAGGTAATGAAAAGACAGTTACTTATGTAAGGGATATTATGAACAGTAGCCACAGGCTACTGATTTGAAGCAAAATTATTATTGCTCTTTTCCCCCTAATTTAATTATAGTATTTTTATTAGGGAGTTAACAATTGTAAGCTGTGGGAGGGGGGAGAGAGCTATCCAGTACAACGTTGCAAAATCTGTTAATTTTTTTAAGCACTTGTACATAACTGTTATTAAATTTTCCCCTCCTAGAAATGAAAGCATGATGCCTACAGCATCCCTAGTTAGAATGGCTAACCAGATGGTTTTTTATTTCAGTTTCCAAAATGAATGGTGGAAGGAGGAAAAAAGTGGGTGTTAGCCTATTCTGCTTCTGTCTTGCTTTGTTTCTTCCAGGATTTTTAATCGCAAAGCTTTGTTAGTCAAATCCTGAGGTTATATGCTATGCTAAATGGTAAACCATGCTGTCTTCCAGTAGAGCTTATTCTGCACTGAACTATGCCAATGTGAATGGTTTACAGCACTGCACTGTGTGTATAGAAAACGTCTTTTTCGTACATGTCTACTAATTTAAAAAAGTATTTTTGAAAAATAAAACATACAGTAGCAGAGAAATTAATATTAAGTTATTATATATTTGAAAATTGTCATGAGAATTTAAAAAACAATTAAAAATAGTCTAACTGCTACGAATTCCTGCCCCAAATTTAATTTCGGTCATTTCTAATTGAGTAAGAATTTAAAAAAGAAAAAAAAAAGTTTAAAAAAAAAAAAAGAGAACAATCTGGTCACATCATACTGGAGCACAGTACAGCAGTTAGGCTGGTAATGGAAGAAACAACTTTTCTATGATTTGAGTCTGGGTTATGGTGTTACTGACACTGCACTGTTTAACAGCTTTAAAGGGCAGACTTTTGGTTTTTCTTCAGGTATAGGTACACAGCTGCTTGCTGTTATGCAGTTAATGCAGTTAACTATCAGAACTTTATTTTGGCTGTTTGGAAGTGGTCTGTCTGCTTTGTGTTGGAGCACTTCACAGAACCATGTCAGGATATTTGTATGGAAGTTACCTGTGTTTTAGGCATGAGAGTTAAGCTTTAAGGTTCTTCCCAGTTCATCTATAGCTAAAGGCCCACACAACCAAACAGTTTTGACGGCAGAGAGTAACATTTTTAAAAGCGCTTGATAAATCTGACACTCACTTGGTTTCAAAGCTGAGTTTTAAAAAGCTAGACTGCTGGTTGTTTAAAGAAGGGAAAAAACAAAAAAACCTCCACTATATCACCTTCAAAATCATGCTCTCTAATGATAGATCTGCATTTATGTGATTGTTTTTGGTTCTCTCAGTTTTCATACAGATCAGTTTCTACTTTTGGAAAAAAATCCCTCTAGCTTGTACCCCTTAACCAAAGTGAAATAGCTATTGGTATTTCTAAAAACCTTCAAATACATTCTAAGTGTGTCGGCTGAACTCCAGACTCAGTGGTGATACATTTCTTTTTGACAACGATTTCTTGCTTCTCTTGATCTACACTTGAGGAAGCGTAATAATTGTGTGTTTGCTTGAACATAATTTTGTTTTGTTTTTTTCAATACAGGAATGGGTTGGACAAGTAGAAATAAGTGCCCTTTCTCTTATGTACAAGTAAGAAAACCTTTAAATATGTTTTATTGAGATCAGTTTGGTTGTTTTGTTAGCTAATCAGTTGGAATAGCAAAGATGGAATTTTGTGTTATATCATAGTTCTCCAGAAAGTGACAAATATGCTTTGAAAATTGCAGCTGTCAAGGTATTCAATAAAAATAGAAAAGTGAGCTTTGAAAATGACATTTAATCTGGGACTTGAATACAGGTTTGCAATAATGTCATGCACCTCCACTGCACTAGTAATTGTGGGTAGAGTCGTACAGTTTGTATTTTGTTAATTTTCATATCTTATCTTTTCTGTTAATATGGCTTTTCTTCCTATTTCTCATCAAGGCTTTAATATTAACCCTTTTGCTCAGCTGTGGGCTGTACCCATTTCTTTATTACCTCTGTACAAATGCTCTGGTGTAGCTTAGCGGATATGAGTATTGTAGGCTGTATGCTAGAAAGCCATTCTCACACCTCCCCTGGTATGAAGTTGTATGTACTGGTGTAAGACTACCTGGTGTACCGCTGTAGCTTACTCTCTTTCCTGTAGAAACTTTCCTTTTTCCACTGTATCAGTATAGGTGAAATAGTATGAGTTTGTCAAGGGCCATAGCTTGAGCTATGCTTAAGAAATGTTTCGGTATTTGTGTATAGACAAGCATTCCTCTTGGTGATGAACGGTTTTGCCGATGTGTTTTTATTAAATATAATCCTATATATTAATCTTTCTTCACAAAGTAATATGAAGCAATATGCTGAATATTTATAACTGCTTTCTAATTACTGTGTAAGGGAATGAGCAATGTACAGCATCTTCTCTTTCTGCTATTTGTAAACCGGTTAAAAAATTCATTATTTCAATGCTTACGTAAATTAATGACTTTCTTTGTCTTTGACTCTTGATCACACAGTTGATAGAGGAAAGAAACAAGCTAGTTAAATTACTTTCAGGTACTTAGATGAGTGCTAAGTGTGGGAAATTGCATGAACTTCTATCTTTGTATTTTATGTGGTTAATGGGACAGTTTAGAGTTGCCTGTGCTGCATGGGTGGAACAGGACTGAACTGAGTCTAAAACATACTCTGAAAGTCAGAGTAAGGTTTGGCTGAAGAGACTTTGAAGGTCTGATGGTTAGATTGAATTAGGGTGTAGAGGGACATAACTCAATTTAAGTCAACGAAATTCCATTCTTGATTAGAACTGGATGGTTGTGATCTTCTGTTTGTTGTATTTCTGGCCATGAGAAACATATTCTCATTAAACAGAAGTAGTTTATTTTGAAATGATGATACGTTGGTATCCAGGACCACAGCTGATGAATGAATACAGAGACAAATCCTGGTTGATAATAGTTTTTTGGTTTTTTTTAAATTTCCCTTGGAAGCATGAGGAGGCTTGTGGCATAGTTGCAACTGTATGTAGTAATTTCACTGCAGAGTTGAATATACAACAGTTGTTACGGCCGTACTTGTTTTGGGAAGACTGGCTTCCACTAAAAAGCCAATTCAGAGGCTCTGGGAAAATAGGAATAGTGATGGAGACTAGGGGAAAGAGTTGCTTCCCTTCCTGCATGCTGGAAGGCTAAAGGAAAGCAGAAGTATGAATTTCCCATTTGTGCCAAGTGGAGGAGAGAGACAGTTTCAGACTTTTCAAGCCTCAAATAGTGTGCTGGGTTGACCCTGGCTGGATGCCAAGTGCCTACCAAAGCCACGCTATTGCTCTCCTTCTCAACTGGACAGGAAAGAGAAAATATAACGAAGGGCTCGTGGGTGGAGGTAAGGACAGGGGGATCACTCAGCAATTACCCTCATGGGCAAAACAGACTCGACTTGGGGAAATTCGTTTAATTTATTACCAATCAAAATCAGAGTAGGATAATGAAAAAATGAAAACTAAATCTTAAAACACCTTCCCCCCACCCCTCCCTTCTTCCCGGGCTCAACTTCACTCCTGGTTTCTCTACCTTCTCCCCTCCAGCAGCGCAGGGGGATGGGGAATGGGGCTTGTGGTCAGTTCATCACATGTCATCTCTGCCGCTCCTTCCTCCTCAGGGGAGGACTCCTCACGCTCTTCCCCTGTTCCTGCGTGGGGTCCCTCCCACAGGAGACAGTCCTCCGTGAACTTCTCCAACATGAGTCCTTCCCATGGGCTACAGTTCTTCACAAACTGCTCCGGCGTGGGTCCTTTCCATGGGGTGCAGTCCTTCAGGAGCAGACTGCTCCAGCACGGGTCCCCCACAGGGTCACAAGTCCTGCCAGCAAACCTGCTCCAGCGTGGGCTCCTCTCTCTCCACGGGTCCTGCCATGAGCCTGCTCCAGCGCAGGCTTCCCATGGGGTCACAGCCTCCTTCGGGCATGCACCTGCTCCGGCATGGGGTCCTCCATGGGCTGCAGGTGGATTATCTGCTCCACCGTTAACCTCCATGGGCTGCAGGGGGACAGCCTGCCTCACCATGGTCTTCACCATGGCCTTCACCCTGGGCTGCAGAGGAACCTCTGCTCTGGCGCCGGCAGCACCTCCTCCTCCTCCTTCACTGACCCTGGTGGCTGCATAGACGTTCTTCTCGCATATTCTTACTCCTCCCTCCTGGCTGCTGTTGCGCAGGAACTTTTTCCCCTTCTTAAATATGTTACCCCAGAGGCGCTGCCACCATTGCTGATGAGCTTGGCCTTGGCCAGCGGTGGGTCTGTCTTGGAGCCAGGTGGCATTGGCTCTGTCGGACACAGGGGAAACTTCTAGCAGCTTCTCACAGAAGCCACCCCTGTAGCCCCCCCTGCTACCAAAACCTTGCCACACAAACCCAATGCAGATAGAAATGCAGTGTGAACAGGTTTGGTTTTATTTCCACTCCTCTGATCTGGCACAAGTATAATTTGGCTATCTAGTAAATTTTCCTTGCCTCTCTAAAGCAGGTGGGTCTCTGAGCTATAAAATTCTTGTCCTCTCAGAATTGCTTTTCTGAGTTGTTGTATAACGTTGTTTGGTGTTTGTTTTGGTTTTTTTTTTTTAATCCAAACACTGTATCTGTGAATAAACTTAATCATTTTGCGAGACTAATTAATTTGTTTGCGCAAGGAAGAAGTTGAAGGAAGCGATAGGTTGCTAATCAAAGAATTCAAAGGGAGAATTATGGATAAAAGAAAGAGAAAAGAATTAAATTTAAGATCATGACGGAGATTGATTATAGCAGAAAAACAAGTAGCAAAGATTGATAGTCTTTCAGTTTTTTAGAAAATAAAAGCCAAATAGCTTGTCATGTCCATATCAGTTGTGGATTTTTCTCTATTTAGCACTTTATATCCAGTTCAGCTTTTTTACGCTTTTTAATCTAACAAGATAAAAAAGGAACTATAAATGTGGAGTGTAAATTCTAAATTTTCTTAACTCTTCATTTATGGTATTTTTAATTCTTGTAATGAGGTACCAAAACTTAGTTTGCAGTGATAAAAAATTTTTCTAAACCTGTTTTTTAAAAAACTGTGCTGGACTGACACCCTTGATGATGAGTATCTGCCAACACTGCAACAGCACACTATCTGCTGGTTTGGGCTGACCTTCCCAAAAAGTTTGCTTCTGTTTTCTCAGTTGAAGAGACAACAGAAGGGTTTCTTTGCCGCTTTAAATTCAGCAATTTGAGTCTAAAGAACACAACATGGTGTTTAACTCCACGCTTGCTGGAGTCTTTTCCAAAGAGAAAGGGAAACTGAGCCTTCTGAATGTCTTTTTTTCAGTGTATTATCCATTTTAAAATGCAGGAAAAGATTCGTGCTGCACATGTGTTGTGGTTTAAC